>APFE030463129.1:247136-273096 GCA_000404065.3 Pinus taeda | reverse complement strand
TTAAGTTATTTAAGTGCAAAGGACAAATGCATTAGTTGTTCAATAATAATGAATTTTTGCTTGTGTAAACATTATGAAACTGAATTATTATTTACAAGCATACGAACGATTTGCAAATGGTGGGAATTAGGGTCTTCACATTATGAAACAATCTACCATATTCATCCACATTCAAAATCTCTTTCATGCTACCTTCATATAAGAATGCAATCATTATGCAGGCAACATTTTTGCAAGATGCTCGCATTCGAGATTCAAAATCTAACTATTGGGCCGATCACAAGAAAATATATCGAGGTCTTCAACTATAGAAACCTTGCACTATGTCATAAATTCATGGTCTGTGACGACAACTTTGAATACAATTATACCACCAACGATTCCAACATCTCATATGTTGACCATGTATGTGTTATCGTACACCATCTAGGTCGAGTTTCAAATTTTTCACTCATCACTTTATTTAACAGGTTAAAACCCTTAAGTAGTATCCATAACAAGTTAGCAGAGGGGGTCCCTAGCTATAAATGGTTTTCATGATGGGGGCTCTACTTTTCACAAAAGGTTTCCACGTTAGTCATCAGCAATTTTGACAAAACAAGAAATTGAGGACCCCCCCTTCTTTTAAAGCTCGAAAAGTAAGGGGGTTTGTTATCAATCCTCCATTGTCAATCTGATTCAATGTCACTTGGAGAAATGGAAGCCTTCGCTCACAATTAAAATATGCATATAACTTGATCCTTGCACTCATGAATGGAATATCTGGTCAAAAATATTGTGGTGTTGCCACTTTAATATTTTAAATCAACAATTTTATAAAAAAATTATATAATTAAATTTTATATAATTAAATTTATTTGAAATGGGATTTATTATTTAACATAAAAGTATTGCCTTTGGAAATAAAAACAAAGGCCAATTTGAGCTCGTCTCACAACTTTTTTGTGCTCAAACCATATAAGAATCCAGTAAATAGCTATTGGGTGCAGGAATTACACTTAAGCAAACTCCTCAACAGGTAATTTGTCAACCCAAGGGATCCGTAAACTTAGATACGAAGCACAGGCAATGCTAGAGATGGTATGAATCCTCCTAATATAAATCCCTACTTTCTTTAAAGAAAAGATTGCAGAATCAAATTAAAAAGAGAAAAAGGCAACTTGAACCATCAAAATAATCTAAGACTGGAACAAGGAATTAAAGATAAAGGGCAATCACTCTAGCTAATTATTGTTTAACTACTGAGTCTATGTTTTTCTTTAGCAGAGACACTTAGCAGTCTCATCAGATGGGCCCTTAAACCTACTCCTTTAGAGATTTCCTTCTTGCACTAATCTATACTGTACTATCACAGTCTGCTTGCACTAGTGCAGTAACAGAGATTTATGCAGAAGGTATAAATGGTGTCTTTACTAAAGGCTTTTTACTTCCTACAAGGGCTTGAACTTTTCCAAGTTCAAAGCACTCAAATCCCGTGGCAAGAAACTAGTTCTTGCACCGGATCAAAGCTTCCTGCATTTAGCATTTAATTCTTAAAATGAGTGCTTAATTATTGCAACTGCTATTATACTGTTAAATCAAATTGCACATATAAAAAGTGACTGTTTATGATCTTAACAGAGTGCAGGAATAAAGAAACAATCAATATACATTCATCTTGTCATGAGCATTTAATGAAAGAAAGAAGATTGTGGGAAGTAGACTAAGAAGGCTTGTTGCATCACACCAACGTGCATTGGTGCATATTCATTTCTCCTGCTTGGACCAGGCAGGGAAAACCAATCAAACAAAATTGCAGAAAATGAGATATCACACCAACGTGCACTGGTGCAGGGTTATTTCTCCTACTTGGACCAGGCGGAGGAAAACCAATCTAAAATCAAGTGCAGGAAAGGGAATTTATCTACTTCACACAATGGACCCGCTTTCACTCAGACAGGAATGCATGTGCTAAAAATTAAATCACACTTGACAATGTAAACACAAATTATAGGAAAGCGGGAAATGGGGTAAACGTGTTGGATTGGCTAGGCCCTAACGGAGTGTAGGAATAAAGAAACAATCAATATACATTCATCTTGTCATGAGCATTTAATGAAAGAAAGAAGATTGTGGGAAGTAGACTAAGAAGGCTTGTTGCATCACACCAACATGCATTGGTGCATATTCATTTCTCTTGCTTGGACCAGGTAGGGAAAACCAATCAAACAAAATTGCAGAAAATGAGATATCACACCAACATGCACTGGTGCAGGGTTATTTCTCCTACTTGGACCAGGCGGAGGAAAACCAATCTAAAATCAAGTGCAGGAAAGGGAATTTATCTACTTCACACAATGGACCCGCTTTCACTCAGACAGGAATGCATGTGCTAAAAATTAAATCACACTTGACAATGTAAACACAGATTATAGGAAAACGGGAAATGGGGTAAACGTGCTGGATTGGCTGGGCCCTAGCCAACCAGCGCATTTCCCCTTTAAATAAAAACATTACTCAGTACCTTAATCAATTCATCAGCTCAAATACAGAAATACAATTTGTAAAACATGAGGCGGAGCTCCTTTTTATTAATTCACTGAGGTAAGTACATACATTAATACATCGTCCAACCCAGATTCAGGCGATAACAAAATACAGCAACTTGTTAGCACCTCTCTGGTTGTGTCTTTGTTCTCTTCTACTATCAAAAACTTCCCCTTAGTCCTATTTACATTCTACATTATATAGATCTTTGGCCAAAGGCCAAAATAGATCATTCAACCGATTACATAACCAAACGCAGAATTTAGCTTTTCGGCCTTCAAAATTAGACAGTTAGCAAAACAGGGTGTAGCCAATATCCAGCTTTTTTCCTTCACAGATTCAATCTCAGCTGTCTTTGGATCGATCTTGCTATCGTGGTTGAAGCTGCTCAAAACGAGGTGGTGATCAAGGAGGTTCGGATCTGCTGCAAGGAATTGTTGTGCTGGCAACAGTGCAAGATCTGAACCTACACTAGGATTAGCGGTCACGGTAAGTACTCTAACTACCAAATAAACATTGGAGATATCAATAAGTTATAAAGAGTTATTAAAAGTAAAAAATCATGTAATAAATGATTAATTAATGCTAAGTTAAATTAAAACTATGAAAATTAAATTTTATACGAAATATGTCACCGTGTTTGGACTGGTGTAAGATGAGGGTGTATAAAATAGGTAAAACAATGGTAAATGTTTATGATTTAGGAAGGGGGAAATGGCAAAAGGAGAGCAAATTAGGGGGCTAACATCCTCCCATCCCTAAGTTGTGTGTCCTCACACAACTCTTTACCTTTGCAAAAAACCTTCAAAACTTTGAGCATTGCAGCTCAATCCTGCTCTAACATACTGACATCAGCCTCAATGTTTCAGACATCTTCTTTCTGATGTTCTTTAGTTTCTTTGTCACCTTTTTAAGTCGCTTGAAACATTGCGCAACTTGGTACTTCCAAACTCTAACTTCTCATTTCTTTTTCTGGATCTCCACAGTTAATTCTTCTTTACTCTGTTCTTTATCCTCCTACGCTTTAGCTATGAGCTGTTCTAAGTTCTGCACTTGAATCTCTAGTTCAACTATCCGAGCAGCAAGAGTTACCAAATCTTCTTCTTCTTCTGTCTCGATAGGGGCTGTGTCTTCCTCAAGGACCTCAGTATCCCTCATGGTTACATTAAGAAATACTTCTTCTTTTGGTTCTTCTTCTTACACTGGTGCAAAAGGGGATTCAACGTCCTGTGGGGACTGTGGTTCTTTGCCTGCACCACATTCTTCATTCTTTTTCCAGGGCCTTTTAATGAAATCGGCCAACAGAGTGTCATTTTTGACCTCTACAAATTTTGTTGCGTCCAAAAGGACTAACAAGTTGTCTTCTTCGGGGGTCTGTGCCTGTACTGGTGACGTAGAAGGAGTCTCTTCAACAGGTGTACTAGTTGTCTTCTTATTTGGAGATGGAGTCCTTTCTTCTATTGATTTTTCAAGTCATTTCCTTTTTGCACTGGTGCAAGAAGGAGTCCCCTTTACATTCTTACTCAGACCCTTGCTTGTGCTGGTAGGGTCCTCTATCTCCTTTCCAACAGTTGTCTTTTTATGTAGCTGTTTTAACAACGCTTCCCAGGTCATGCCTTTAACTTCTAATTATCTCTGGACCAAAATCTTTATCAGGCCCTGGTGATATAACTTCTTGTTGGCCTGATCTGCTTGTCTGTCCCACACACCATTGGCCATTTTTTCCAAGCTCTTAAGCAAAAAATGAGGGAAATTAAGCCTCCACCGGACGTGTCGAGTGGCTTCGAAATGCTACAACATCCTAAAATGGTACACAAAATTGAGGGAGTACCTTCCCTCACAGGTTACGAATTTATGTAGGATGAAAAGGAGGTCCCACCAATGTCCTAGCAGGGCACTGTGTGGAATTGCTTCTTTCCAATCTACCTTCATCTTCTTGTCGATGACGAAATGTTGTCATCGCTTTCTTTCTAGTTTCTGATTTTTAAACCACTGCTCACCAGTATTTTCCAAGCCTGTCGCTGCTGCTATAAACTGTTCTGTAACCTCAAATTTTAGAGGCCCAATTTTTACTTGGCCATTTTTGAAACTTCTGGCAAACTGTAAGGCCACTTCATTGTTGTGCCCATCAAACTTTTGCAAGAATTGAAGAAAGCCCGAGTCTCGCAATAGTGCAAGACTATTGTGATACTCAGCAGTTTGTTCTACCCTACTGAGAGACAAAGGTTCACTTTGAACAGGGAGCATCGCTGCTTAACGGTTATGAACAATCAAGAATTTACATGCAACACCAAGAAAATTGGTTCTTATAGATAGGAATCCAACCGTCCACCATCCCTTCCATATTATCACCCATTCATTCCACTAAAATAGCCATGGATGCGCGGCATCATGCCGAACTAGTACTTGCGACGGCGTTTTAACGGCTAGGTGAGGTAAACATTACAAGTAAAGAACATCTAGGATTATGGTAGAAAGTGGCAATTATATCCAAGCAACAGTTAAACACTTCCGCACTCCTTCATAATTCAAAAAAGAACTTAGCATTCATTACAAAATGATCATGATTCTTAACTTAGAAACACCTTGTACTTTAAATAATTTTCTCCTAGTTAATATGATAGCACAAGTACTCATTGACTAAGTGAAAGGACTTCTTATAAACTTTCATGATGACCACTTTCCTATGACGTATGCTATGAAAAGAACAAATTGTACTATGTTTCTGATAGGGTGTATGCTTGCACTAGTCTACTTGCACCACTTAAACTATGTTATTATGTTGGTACCCTTTTGCTTGCATTATTATATAGAACAACATGCTTGCACTAGTACAAGCATAGTATCTGAAAAAAAGAACAAGGAATTTAAGTAAAATATAAGTTGGACTTCCAACATGGCTTCCTCAACTTATACTGGAAATTTTCTTCGCCCTTTCTTGATGCTTCAGGGCATATCCTTTTGCTCTTTGTACGCGAAATCCTGCAATGAATTCATGAGGGAACAAAGAAGTGGGAAAAGGAAAATTTCAGAATGGGAAGGAATTATGTTACAGGGATTCCAAGAATAGTACCACAAGAAGGGATAAACATAAGTGGTATAGGAAAAAAAATTCAAGGGTAAAGTGGGGTTTTTACGAAATGGACAGGGTAAATTCAGAAGAATATGGGAAGGTTAATCATTCTGGGATTGAAGAAGAAAACTGAGGGAATATTACAAAAGTGGAATATGAAGAAAGACAGAAAATTTTCTGGAAGGTCTGCTTGCACTGGTGCAAGAAAAATAACTGCAGCGAAAACTAAGCGTTACTTGAATAAAAATATCCATGCTAATTACCCCAGTTGTATAAAGATTGGTTCCACTAAACCTGCTTTTACTTGGTGGTCGCTAGCATATTTAAAGATCAAGCAACATTCTCTTTTTATTAGAAATTTTTGATCTTCCTGCCAGCAAGTTGGTTTTCAGGTTGATCCTTCTGCAATCATGTTAGGGAACTGATTTTCATAATTACAGGAAAATGTTTTTTCTTTACTTTTAAAAAAAAATTGTGTTTTTATTTTTATTTTTATTTTTTTTTAAGAATAAGAAGAATTCATGTTTTCAAAAGGTTGGTATTACCATTCATCACTACCATCTTGAATTATTGTTGGACTTGCTATGTAAAATCTTTCCTGGCAAGCGACTAAAAATACTTGTTTAATTTGTGTCCATTTATCAAGAATATTGAATTTTGTCCATCAATAGTTTTAATTTCTACTACTCCATTCTCGAATACTTGGATCACTTCATAAGGTCCCATCCAACGTGTATGGAATTTTCCTTTAAAAATTTTAAATCTAGAATCATAAAGGAGCACCCAATCACCTGGTTGGACTTGCTTTTTCTGAATAGACTTGTCATGCCACCTTTTGCATTGCTGCTGAATTAGTATGTTCTGTTGAACAACATCCCTATGAAATTCATCTAACTCATTTAATTGGAGAAGACGTTGTTGTTGTGCCTCAGAGAGATCTATTCCTAATTGAACTGCAATTCTGAAAGTTTTGATTTGGATTCAATTGGTAATAGAACCTGTTTTCCATATACCATCTCATATGGTGTCTGTCCCATGTTATTTCTCCAAGTGGTTTTATATGCCCACAAAGCTTCTGGTAATCTTTCAGCCCAGTCTTTCCAATGCATATTTACTGTCTTTGTAAGAATGGACTCTATCACTTTGTTTGTGGATTCCACCTGGCCATTTGCTTGCGAGTGATACGTCGTCGATTTCCTGTGCGGAATCTTGTAATGCTCTATCACACCTTGTACCAGATTAGAAATAAACTACGAACCATTGTCAGAAACAATTTCTCTAGGCACACCAAATCTAGTAAAGATTTCAATAAAAAGAAATCCAACAACAACATTTTTTGTAGCAAAAGAAGCAGCGTTAGATTCTACCCATTTTGTAACAAAATATGTACAAACCAAAATATCCTTTTTACTTAATGATGTTGGATTTATTGGCCCTATAAAATCCATAGCCCATTTTTCAAAAATCGATAGCCCATTTTTCAAATGGGTCAATCATAAATTGGGGGCATAAAGGCATTTCATTGGTTTGATTAGGCTGACCCACTCGTTGACAACTATCACATCGCCTAACATATTGTTTGGCATCCTTAAACAAGGAAGGCCAAAAATAACCAACATGCAATACTTTATATGCAGTCTGCTTATCAGCGAAGTGGCCTCCACAAGGTTCATCATGAGCGGATTTCAATGTCAAACACTTCCTCCTCTCTTACACACCTATGGATATTCAGGTCTGAACCAGTGTAAAAGAGATCTCCTTGAATCCAAGAGTATGCAGCACTTTTCTAAATAATATTCCGCTTTTCACAAGCGGACAAGTGGGGTGGTGTTCTAGTAACCAAGTAATTAGCAATGTCAACAAACCACAAAGAATCTGTCGACATAGCAAAAATATGTTCATCCAGAAAATCATCATTAACAGGAATTGCTTCACCAGGATTATCTAATCTAGAAAGAAAATCTGCTACAACATTAGATTTTCCTAGCCTATCAAAAATAGTAATATTAAATTCTTGCAACAATTGTAACCACCTAGTCACTCTACCACTAGTCAATGCTTTGTTCATCAAATATTTAATCGCAGAATGTTCAGTATGTACAAATACTTCATATCCTGTAATATAGTGCCTGAACCTATTAATTGCAAAATTACAGCTAAAAACTCTTTCTCTGTAACTGTATAATTTAATTCAGCAGAAGACAAATTCTTACTAATATAATAAATAACATAGGATTGCTTATTTTCCTCGTCCTAAATTTGCGCCAATAGCCAAATCCGAAACATCAGAGGAAATGTGAAAAGGCAGGGACCAGTTAGGAACTCTCAAAACTGGTGCTTGTACTAACTTTTCCTTCAATGTTTCAAAACACTGTTGGCAATTGTGGTCCAAGAAAATTCACTATCCTTAGCTAGAAGTCGAAAAAGAAGGGCAGATATCTTAGAAAAAATTTCAATGAATCTTCTATTATAACGAGCATGTCCTAAAAAATCTCTTACTTCCCTTTGATTTTTGGGTGCAAGAAGATGCAGAATGATTTCAATCTTTGTTGGATCAACTTGGATACCTTTACCAGAATCAAATGGCCAAATACTACTCCTACTTTGCACATTAATCTACATTTATTGTCACTCAAGGCGAGATGGGCTTCCTGACAATGAAGAAGTACTTTCTCCAGATTTTTGAGAGCTTTCTGAAAAGAATCACCAAAAACAGAAAATTCATCCATATAAATTTCTACAAATTCTAGATCAGCAAAAATGGCCAGGACTGCCCTTTGAAAGGTAGCTGGGGCATTACATAAACCAAAGGGAAGCACTTTATAAGAAAATGTACCCCATGGACATGTAAAAGTAGTTTTATCATGATCTTCGGGTGCAATCTGTATCTGGTTATAGCCACTGAAGCCATCCAAAAAGGAAAAATATTTCTTTCTTGAAAGGGTATCAAGCACCTGGTCAATGAAAGGGAGAGGGAAATAATCTTTGAGAGTGGTTTTGTTTGATTCTCGATAATCAATACAAATACGTCATCTTCCATCTTTCTTAGGTACTAGCACTAATGGAGAGACCCACTGACTGTCGGAAATAGGTTAGATAAAACCGGCATCCAAGAGTTTCTGTACTTCTTCCTTCACAATATCTCTTAGAGCTAGATTCATTCACCTTTGGGTTTGTTAGATAGGTCGGGTTCCTTCCTGAATATAGATATGATGTGTACAAGTTTCAGGAGGAATACCCTTCATATCTTCATAGCCCCAAGCAAAGGCACTAAGATGGTTTTGCAACAAATTCACAAGTTGCTCCTGCTAAGATGAGTCCAATCTGAACTAATATGCAAGAATTTACCAGGGCTAATCTCAACAAGAGTAGTATCAAGCTCAGGAGTACTCAAGGGAGTGGTCAAATGCAGTGGTACAGAAAAGTGAGAATCATGATTATGTTGAAAATCTAGGCTGAAAATCTGGCTCAATGGCTCAAAATTAGGCATAGTGTCTAGATTATTCTAGAAATCTTGAATCTCATCTTCTTGTGAAGACCCAGTATAATGATGGATAAGGGAAATGGGCTGAGTCTCCTCATCACTGCTTTGATCCAACCATAAAGTATCTCGAAGGTCCTAAATGGATCTGGCAGGGGGGTATAAGGTAACTTTCTTCCTAGAATCTCCATGCGAAATATACATATCACCGGAACGACATCCAATATATGCATCAGTCGTAGCAAGCCATGGTCGACACGAGATCAAGGGATGTCCTCCTACTGGGTTCTTTGGTTGAAGCACAATGAAATCAGCAAGATATTCCCAAGAATCTAATGAGATGATCACATCATCCAATACTCCTTCTGGCTTAATTTTAGATCTATCTGCTAATTCAAGCACAGTGGGAGTAGGGTGAAGATGAGATAACCGAAGCTGATCCACGGTTTGCTTAGTAATGACATTAATGGTTGCCCCCAGGTCTATAAGAACATTAGAGACAAGGACATTACCAATCTGAACTGGGACAACAAGGTTTCCGAGATCAGGGTATTTTTCCATAGACACACATCTCGTCATCAACTTTGCTACCCTACCAACAAATTGAATGGTTTGGGGTTCCAATGTCTTCCTCCTGGGTTTCTTGAGACAGATTTCCTTAATAATCTTGGTACAAATGGGGATCTCTTTGATGGCTTGAAGCAAAGGTATCTTAATGAAAAGATTCTGAAGCTCTGATGCCAAGCTAGTCTCAGAAATAGGCTCACTTCTTTCCATTACTAGCCTCTCTGGGAAGGGAGGCTGGTTGGAAGAAGACAGGATTTAGAGGGTAAGGGCTGCTTAGTGACAATTTTCAGAGAATGGTTAAGAGTTTAATCTTCTCCTTTCTTTTCAACAATCACTATAGGTTGCTTATGATTTTCTGATGTTACAGTCCTTCCCGATCTTAATTGAATATCATGAACCTCAACTGGAATATACTGGTACTCGGATGGTAAAGGTGGGTTTGTTACATAGATCATTTGCACTGCTTTATTATTGTTAGGATTGGGCATAGGTTGAGCAGGCAACTGAGGAGGTCGAAAAGGTGGAGATAAAGGCAATGGTGGAGTAGACGGACTTGGAAGTTGAGGCATTGAATAAGGTGTATGCGTAGATGGATATGAGTGCATAGGTGGTTGGTAGGAATATGGAGAATGAGTTGGCCCTCTCCAACCTTGTTGCCATGGTCAAGAAGGTTGCCCATGTTGATATTGATTCCCATACTGCCACTGTTGATTAGTGTTAGGATAAGAATATGCATGTGAATTATAACCAGAATAGTGTGGAGAAAATTCAAGAGCCATACCTACACCTACCTGAGGCCAATTCCTTCTTGCTCCCATAGCATACAAGTATTCAGCTTCAGGCTATTCCCCTGTAAATACATCTTTAAGTCCCGGTATAGAGGAACATTTTTCTATGACATGGTCTTCTGCACAAATAGCACACTTATTAATTTCTTTCAAATTAATAGGACACTCTTTAGGAGGATGCTTGTCTCTACATTTAGGACAAAAAATACATAATGACTCTTGCTCCTTCATGAGTTTTTGCTGAAATTTTAAAGAGTCCAACTGTTTAGTAACAGTGTTCATTATATCAATTTTCATGTTTTCCATTTTATTTTCTAGTCCAATAATCATAGCATCAGTAGATTCAGTTTTTCTATTTCTATTTCAAGTTCCTCTACCAGATCTATACTGATTTCTTGAAAATTTCCTGCATAATACACAAATTTGTTCAAAAGTTTGCTAAGAAATATCACCTTGTCCTAACATATTTAAATTATTTCTAGCATTATCAGTAAGTCCTCTTAAGAACAAGGTTCTAATAGTACTAGGATCAAACTTAAATTTCGACCTTTGTAAATATACAAAAATCTTTCTAGGTAATCTTCAAGAGTTTCATCATCATCCTGTATGATTGTAAAAATCTCATCTTGCATGTCCCGAGTTTTGAAATATTCTTGATATTTAGACAAAAACACTCTTCATCTGATCCCAAGAGGTTATAGTGTTTCCTCCTAACCCCATAAACCAGCGTAGAGCTGAGTCCTTGAGAGTGACAGTGAATAATCTTAACTTCTAAGCATCAGTTGAATAATCATAACTTCTACACAGAATATCAAACTCGAATAGAAAAGAGTCAAGATCTTCATGAACTTTACCATGGAAATGAGGGAGAGTTGATGATGGAATATTCTTCATTTGCGCCACTATATCAGGGTCCACAGTTGGAAACACAAAAGTTGATTGTTCTCCACTTACTTGGTTTTCACCAGTCCCTTCCACATGATCTTCATGGTCCACCATTGCTTCCCTTTTACTTGAACCGCTCTCAATGGGCTGAACCACACCTGAGCTATTGTCACCAGAATCTAGGTGGATTGTTCCTGCGTGATGGGTTTGAATTGAATTGGGCTTCCTGCTTACAGAAGGAGACCCAATATGAGAATTGTTTTCGTAATTATTTTGGCCCTTAGTGGGCTTCGAACCCTTACCTTTTCTAGGCATTCATTTCAAAAAAGAAAGAAAAATAACAAACAAATTCTAATAAAAAATGTTGTCAGAAATCAATTAACACCAGTAAAATTCCTTCAAAGAAGCTTTTCCAAACAATGCTGCAAAAATAAAAGAAAAATTACCTCTATTGTATAATCAGAAAATTCTTACCAAATCAAATCGCTTCCCCGGCAACGGCTCCAAAATGTTGGGTGCAGGCATTACACTTGAGCAAACTCCTCAACACTTAATTTGTCAGCCCGGGGGATCAATAAACTTAGAGACGAAGCACAAGCAATGCCAAAGATGGTATGAATCTTTCTAATATAAATCCCTACTTTCTTTAAAGGAAAGATTGCATAATCAAATTAAAAAGAGAAAAAGACAACTTGAACCATCAAAATAATCTAAGACTGGAACAAGGAAGAATGCATTTGCAAGAGAAAATTAAAGATAAAGCGCAATCACTCTAGCTAATTATTGTTTAGCTACTGAGTCTGTGTTTTTCTTTAGCAGAGACACTTAGCAGTCTCATCAAATGGGCCCTTAAACATGCGCCTTTAAATATTTCCTTCTTGCACTAATCTGTCATGTACTATCGCAATATGCTTGCACTAGTGCAGGAACAGAGATTTATGCAGAAGGTATAAATGGTGTCTTTACTAAAGGCTTTTTACTTCCTGCAAGGACTTTAACTTTTCCAGGTTCAAAGCACTTAGACCCCATGGAAAGAAACTAGTTCTTGCACCAGATCAAAGCTTCCTGCACTTAGCATTTAATTCTTAAAATAAGTGCTTACTTATTGTAAGTGCTATTATACTGTTAAATCAAATTGCACACATAAAAAGTGAATGTTTCTCATCTTAACAAAATGCAGGAATAAAGAAACAATCAATATACATTCATCCTATCATGAGAATTTAATTAAAGAAAGAAGAATGTAGGAAATAGACTAAGAAGGCTTGTTGCATCACACCAACGTGCACTGGTGCAGGTTCATTTCTCTTGCTTGGACCAGGCAGGGAAAACCAATCAAACAGAATTGCAAAAAATGAGATATCACACCAACGTGCACTGGTGCAAGGTTATTTCTCCTGCTTGGACCAAGCGGAGGAAAATCAATCTGAAATCAAGTGCAAGAAAGGGAATTTATCTACTTCACACAATGGATCTGCTTTCACTCAGACAGGAATGCATGTGCTTAAAATTAAATCACACTTGACAATGTAAACACAAATTATAGGAAAACAGGAAATGGGGTAAACGTGCTGGGTTGGTTGGGCCCTAGCCAACCAACGCGTTTCCCCTTTAAATAAAAACGTTGGTCAATACCTTAATCAATTCATCAGCTCAAATACAGAAACACAATTTGTGAAACATGAGGCGGAGCTCCCTTTTATTAATTCACTGAGACAAGTAAATATATTAATACATTGTCCAGCCCAAATTTGGGCGACAACAAAATACAACAGCTTGTTACCGCCTCTCTGGTTGTGTCTCTATTCTCTTCTACTATCAAAAACTTCCCCTTAGTCCTATTTACATTCTACATTATATAGATCTTTGGCCAAAGGCCAAAATAGATCATTCAACCGATTACATAACCAAATGCAGAATTTAACTTTTCGGCCTTCAAAATTAGACAGTTGGCAAAACTAGCCGTAGCCAGTCGCCAGCTTTCGTCCTTCATAGATTCGATCTCGACTGCCTTTGGATCGATCTTGTTGTCGTGGTTGAAGCTGCTCAAAACGAGGCGGTGATCAAGGAGGTTTGGTTCTGCTGCAAGGATTTGTTGTGTTGGCAACGGTGCAAGATCTGATCCTGCACTAGGATCAGCGATCACGGTAAGTACTCTAACTACCAAATAAACATTGGAGATATCGATAAGTTACAAAGAGTGATTAAAAGTAAGAAATCATGTAATAAATGATTAATTAATGTTAAGTTAAATTAAAAGTATGAAAAATAAAGTTTATACGAAATATGTTGCCGTGCTTGGACTAGTACAAGATGAGGGTGTATAAAAGAGATAAAACAGCGGTAAATGGTTATGATTTAGGAAGGAGAAAATGGCAAAAAGAGAGAAAATTAGGGGGCTAACAATAGGCAGCCCAATTCTTGTGGCGAACCTCTGCTTATTTGAGTGTGAGAAATATGAAGGTTTTTAAGCTTGGGAGATTTTATAATGTCCAGAGGTATTGATATATTTCCTCATTTCCATAAGCATGCATCCCACAAACATCCATTACAAACCCCTATCACACATGATGAACAAACTAGGCATCGCAATGATAGACATGAGAACATCTAAGAAAGCTAGTAAAATTATGGAAAAGTTCAAATTTTTTTGTGTATAGTTTTCCCAGAAAGATGTTATAACATGGCTCCAACTAGGGACTGTTTCCCCCTATGGGATGTGGAGAAATGTAGACTAAGTGCCTTGAATCTTTGGGGCATGGAGTCTTACCAATCCTTACAATCACTATAACTTTACCTATAACCTGCAAACTATGACATGTTATGTTTAAATTGAAACAACCCACATACTGCAAACAAAATTATCCATTTCTACAACCTATAACTATTCTATTATGAAAACCACACACTGCAAAATGAAGCTATTGAAGCAGATTGAAACAAAATGATAATAAATAAATCAACACCAGTGATTTATCCATTGGGCTATGGAGTCCTATTCAGCTGATCTATTTTGTTGCACACCAAATACTCAGAAAATAATCTTATTCAATCATACCTCCTTACTTTAATCAATTGAAATTTTGCACTGTCTAACAAGTGTAGTCATACTTCAAGTGCAACCAAGTGAGAAGTGGATTATCTGAAAAACTACCTTTCTTACATCTAAAAACTTGAAAAGTATATCCAAGATGAAAATGAAATTCCACGATCATCTTATACTTATAATTTCAAATCAGTGTATTGTTGAAAGATGAAAAATTGAAGAACTATGAATAATGCATCCTCTATTGATACCTAAAACCTTTGATCATTGTAGAGAGGAAGAAAAATATAATGCACAATGTAGTCATTACTGAGCCTTGAACAAACATAGTAGCAAATGCACTTGATATCTTCAAACCAGTGGAATCTTCAGCCTATGAAATCCTCAAGCGAAAATGAAGTGGAGTCACCAAGTGAAAGAAATGCAACCAATATCCAATGTCTAATATTTGTTCACATCAAAAAATAGATCTAATATATTATCATTCTCCCAAGGAATGATCTTTTCATCATTGTGTTCCCCGGCAATGGCACCAAATGTTGTATCTATTTCTTGAAGGCAGTTTTTGGTTGAGAAACTATGCCAAGAAATCAACTCAACTTGCTTTAGGTCCAAGCTGGCTCTTGAACTAGAGGGGGCTCCCTCAAATGTTATGAGGTTAATTGACTATTCATGATAATGAAAAATAGCCTTTTAAGAACAATGGCCAATTTTAGGGGTTTTGAGAGGTGGTTGTTGAGGGTTTCAAATCCTTGCTTAAATGAACAAAACCCTATATGTAGAGATCTAACCAAAGGGCCAGCATCAAACCATGAAAAAATACAATAGTTTGAAAGAGGTTGATGGAAGATTAAAGAAAATATCATCCACCAGTCATACTCAGACTGAATACTTATGTCAGCTGATAAGATTAAAAAGTGTGTCAAGATCCTTCAACAGCTTGAAAAAATAAAAATTGATGTTGTGCATAAAGCAACAATTTAACCATATAGAGGGATCAACATTGAAAATCTGTCACTTTGATCTACTCAGTAATGAACATAACTTTGCAGGGGATGTAAGGGAGGTCGATACTTAGCCTATACTTTCCTTATTATCCACACAAAATCAGAAAATATGAGGGAAAAATATTATGGAAAACAAGAACTCACATGAAACACACTTATTCTATTAGCAAAGCCAAAACTCTTCAATTAAAACCCTGGTAGTATTAAGATATTACAAAAAAACAAGTGTATGGGTTCCTCAAAAGCCAACCTATATACATTCAAAATCAAAGAATATATAGAGAATTACAATCTTGAAGTTGTTACAAGCTTTTAGGAATCAAAATATAACCATAAACTAAAAATGAATAAAATCTTTAATTGTTGCAAGAAATCTAGAAATGATAGAAAATCATTTGCCTTTAAATATGGAATAGAACCACAATTGTTGCATACTCTTCCTAGAAATCAAAAATTGACTCACTAATGTTGATCCTCTACCATTTAAAACTGGAGCTATATGTGGAATATATTACATAAAATCTGGATATGTTGGAATTGTTCCTAAAATCTATCCACCTTTTAAGCAGGGAAGCTCTACTTCTTGTATCCTCTAGCTATCCCTTTGACTGTTGTTTCTAAGTCCAAAAATATGTAAATAATCTCATTTTTCTTATATTTTTCCACATATTTGATCAAGGCATTCTTTGCCTCATTGGAGTTTTGACATGGAAATCTTAACAGATATAATACAATGAACAATATATATGAAATGATTATTTGTTCCATGAAAAATGGTCATGAATTCCAAGCCATCAAGAACGTTATGCAGGTCAAAACCAAACCATATGTTGAATTCTCTACCCATAATATTTTCCTTATATCATTAGTAGTTAATTTAATTCGCAAACATTTTATAAACTTCAACGAGAGTATGATCTAGAGTTAATGTGACCTGCATTTGAGTAGTCGTTTAGGTTTCCATTCTCTGTTTTTTACATGTAACATTAGTAAATGCCAACTTACCACTACTTTCCTCCAAATTTGAACTTTGCGTAATTTTGAAACTAAGATTCTCTCTCGGTATGAAATCAAAATTTGTCATTATTTGAAATGGTATAAAAACCTCCAAAATTGCTTCACGAGTTACATGAACACCTTTCTTCATTACAACTTCAATTTCACCTTCTCTTTCAGGTCAGAAATTCGAGTGTCAGTAGTTGCTTCTCTTGTGGTTGTAGTAATTGTAGAATAAGTTCCAACAATACTCCTTAGGCTCAAGGTAAATGTAATTATTGAGAAATAAGAATTATATCCACCTGAAAACGTACACAGAAAATTTGATCCTGTTATACAAAACTAGACAATTCAAAATCAAATCCTATATCGCACTTGTCTTCAAAGGTAATGGTATGCAACTAGTGGCCAATCATATCCTGGTTTGCAATTTGTTGTATTGGCCATGGATGAAGGTCCAAGTACTGGCAACATTAAGTCCATGAGATACAACTTTCTCAAAAACATATGTAACCCTATTTCTCTTTGTTGGATTTGTTTTCATAGTCATTAAATAATAAAAGTTAAATGCATTGACAAACAAACGATTTTCTTTGACAGAAAAATGGGTACCCTCTATCTTCACAAACCTTCACATCAAAACCTTTCTCTTTCCTAAAATGCTTACAAACCTACTATAAAGAAAATGATGAAGATGTATCATGATATAAGCACTTCAAATAATATTTTGCACACTAACAAGAATCCATTACTACACATCTTCTAGCTCACCCTTGTTGAAAGCGAACCCTATAAATGATAGCTAGACCAGTGGTAGTACTGAATTTTAAATCATAAATGGGAACTTTCATAGCTTTTTTATCATGAATAAAATCCATTAAATGGCTATGTTTATCAGCATCATAAACAAATTATATTCTTTATTATTTCGATACCTTGAATGAATTCCGCTACTGACTCAAAATATTGCAATATGTTGTCATTGGCTCATTTTGAGAGAAAAACATAGTTATGTTTGACTTGTTGCGTGGATGACTTTGTTGTGTAAAAAACAGGTTGTTGTTTCCTATTTCATTGATCAAACCTGCTAACAAAAAGCATCTCAGCATTGATATCATGTGCAAGGCAACTACTATCTCACTGGTGTTAATTTTTCTTAGGGTTATATTGTTCTTTGCTTTGATAATTGCATTTCTTCATTTAATTATTAAATTCACCTCACAACATGATAACATTATTCAGATTTACATCATTATTCAACAACATATGCAATTATATAGAAAGAATAATATCATCATCATCAATGCAACAGAACATAAAGGAACAGTAGAATAAAAGCATTCACACATAGAGACCCCAGGATTGGTCGGAGACTAGGGCAAAACCCACTATGGGGAAAACTCTTTCAAATTCATCTTCTTATTATATTGTCATCGAATGACTCAGCAAAAGAGAGTACAATGATCCCTATCTTAATTCATACAGCTATTCATCAAAAGAAACTACAACATCCATGAAATGAACCCAACAATGCTTGTACTCAAAATCTTGATTCTGAAGCCTGTAATAAATTGTCATTGTCTACAGTCAACTGCCAAACACTGCGATCACTAAATGAAATCTTCAGACAATTGAAATTCCATATTTAGGTCCCAGTCACATGGAGGAGTCGTCATGCACTCGACTGGGAAGCTTCCAGTCGCTCTCTAGAGCCTACAAGTGAGCGACTCCAGTTTGCAACTAAGATTTTGAAACCCTAGATGTGTTGGGTGTGTGTTATATTCTTTCCACGACTAGTCGCACGCGCAGGGGGGTCACAAGGGGGTGCTAGCAACCCCTGTTCATAGCATCAGGCGCAGCAGAGGGTTCACAGTGGGGTTTCAGGGAGGTGGTAGCCCCTCTACACAGGATCCAAGGCAACGCCCAAGGAAAAACAAATTGGACCCTATATTAGGTGGGCGGTCCTACCTATGGTTTTTTGCATGGGCTTTTCACATGGTTTTGGCCATGATGGTTTTCTGCCCATGGTAGCTTGTAAATCCGATCAAGGGAAATACGATTATGTTCTAATCTAAGGTTAATGGGTTATGGTTTATGAATGCTTTGGCATGTATATATATGTATGATAACATTGAAAGGAACCTAATGAAAAATCAATTTGGTAGTCCCGTATTTGGGATCCAGGGGAAAATCTCTGTGTATTTGTTTTGTGTTTCTCGCCATTGTATATTTTCTGTTTTTTAAGAATTCGTTTGCAGGTAATTTTTGTCCAGAGTTAAAACCTACAAGATGTCGATCACACCGAGGATGAGTTGTGTGTGTGATTGGGATGATTCGGTCACACGGATGAGCCTAGTAGTGAGCGACTGCAGTCCAGATATCTCTATCTTGTGCCTGCGACTGAGGCCTAAAACCCCAAAACAGAAATATGAGCTTCAAACCCTGCAATTTCATCTTCAAGCAAACTTGTTCCTCCGCAGAGGAGCCTCAAACCTATGCGAGCCAAAAACCGAGATAGAAGAGTATCTCACGATGATGTCTAAATGAGGTAGAGGTCACTTGTATTTATATCATTTCAAGGCTTTCCACTTTTCTTTAGGGCCGGCCTAATCAAATATGCACATGTGGATTTTTCTTCATAAGTACACTTTTCCTTATCTGATTTAAGTGATCATTAGGTCGATTTTGGTCCTCTCGAAAATAGGAATTCAATGCAATCATTATCTCCATAAAGTGAGCTTTACAAAGTGGAATTTGACCACAGTTGCTTGTAACACTCCCTCTCAACTAGGGAGAATTCCACCTCCATCATGTCTCGTGTATCTTGTCATCAAATCATGTCTAATCACAAGTATCTCATCATTACATATCATCAATGTTCATCTCAATTCATCTCTCGCTTATTCATGCTTATCTCTTGGTTGTCTCTGCTCATATGTCGAACATTATCAAATCTAAAAGAAGAGGAATTTGACATTGGAGGGGAGCTCAATCTAACACCCTCTATCCATCAGGGAGCCATTGCTACCCCCTAGAATCTCTGCCAACAAGGAGCCCAATGCTACCACCCAGGAAATATTAGTGGGGATCTAAATGTACGACCCACATCATCATCGAAAAGTGTATCTTCATGGAGCACATCTCAACCTGGAACCACATCGGGAAGCATATCACAACCTGGAATCTCATGGGGGAGCTAAGCATCTATGACCCCATATCGAGAAATAGGTGATATAGGGGAGATGCTAATCAACCCATTTTATTTTCTACTGGTCTTCCCAACAATGACCCTTAATACTCATGTGGTAGAACCCCTGCATCATAATCATCTTGTGTTGTACACCCCAAGTACACTCTAAACTCATTGGCCAGACGGGGAGAGGTAATCCCAACAAGCTTAGCTTGTGGGTATGATGCCAACTAGGGTATACTCTACAAAGACCAAGATAGTGTGAGCTACTACTCCAACCCTATGAGTAACAAATAGGGGAGAAACATCTACGACCCTATTGTCCAAAGATCCCTTAACCCCATGAGCCCTTTATCTCAATTCCTCATCCTTGGAGCTCAGACATGGGGGAAGAGTTGGCTCAGTGCTCTCAACCAACAATGCTCTCTGTAGATTAGAAACATATCATCGTGCTCATATATGGTAATCAGCATGTCTCAATAGCAATTGTCTCATGTTCATATAGGGCATTTAATCAAATGTTATATTAGAACAAAAATATATATATCACAAAAAGGATACCATAGTCATCCTCTCTCTCAAGGAGGTGCCAAACACAAGCCTAAGATTGTATCATACATCAACATTGTTCAATATATGAAGGTATTTCAGTGCCAGCTATATATGGGATTATCTTCCAATCGGATCCCACTCTTTGTCATTGCAATGTATCCATGTCATATACAGAACTTTCTTAAACATCTCTCCAAAAATCTTCTTCATCATGCCTCATAGCTAACTATGCTAGCAATGTCGTACTCAACCTCGGATGTGCTTAAAGATACGAACCTCTCATATCATGGTAGATCTCATACTAAGGCAGCACCCAGATGTGCTCATCAATAATAATCCCAAACATCATCAGTACATCCATGCAATCACATATCACAGGAAGAATGTCTCAGTCCAAAAAAATTTCATTCCATGCAAATGTCTCGAAGGGTGCTCCGTGGAAACTCTATGTGTATGAAGTGACTCAATCATGAATCGACTCAGGTTCTACGTACAAAATATATGTATATAGATAGGTGTTCAATCGAAACATCAATGCTTCAATCAACTGCCGGTTTCCAAGTTGAGTTCAACAATATCTCTTCAAAACTTCAGTGAAATTCAATTGGAGAGTCCAAGGATTTGCATTTCCACTTTCTAACACTTCTTTAATAGCTTCACAATATATATTTTATTTTCCCAACTTCAAAAATCAATTCATCATACCATGATTCATTATTCTGAGCTTCAAAAGCCATCTCCCTCTTACTTAGATCATCAGAGGCTCGTTACCTATCAATAGTAGACTGTTAGCGTATAAAACTAAAATCAAAATCAAAATCAAAATCATACCTTGGAACACTTCAGAAGTAGAGGTTTGGATCAACACATCATCTTGACTTCACCAGATAACTGTTAATACGGACACATCAAGATCGAGGAGTTTGCTTCATATAATGCTTCCTGCAAACATAACACTTTACCAAACCAATATGTTTAGCCTTACATAAATCAATATTGTACAATCAAATCAACTAAGTCAACTTATCAAAGTTTAGATGCCATATCAGAACTAATATCAAAATTATCAATATCACAGTATCATATTCTTTAGACCAAGTGACAGGTAGATATCTTAATAGTCATGATTTCATCTATTATCATGCCAACAAGTTGTCATTTAATTATCAAACCAAGTTTCATCAAGTCATCCTGATGATCATAATATAAGTCACTAGATGCAAATGCATATACTAAGAATAGGTTCCATCGATTTATTGTGAGATAAGTTCACACTGAATCAAAACTTTCAATACTTCATCCATTGTTCTAAGAACAATGAGGTAAATTCAAAAACATTATCGAATACCAATATTAGTCACTAAAAGTCACTATGCCCATATAGCATTGTTATCAAGGCAAATCATCGGTCGTCAAATCAAATCATTAGTCATCGGGTCACACCCCAAATTTTCTATCATGGTGAGAACTATAGTTCAAAACATATCTCAATTATCAAGTCAAAGTTCTAAGTCATTATCATATCAAAACTTCAAACACTGCTCATCTATATCAATCAGCCAAATCTAGTCAAACTATTGCAACACAAACTTCAATGGTTAAATCATAATGACATATCTATATGCATATTTTGGTCACTTGCAAACACAAGTTCATTCTACATATTCATATTATAGTAAACATTCAAACTTCCCTACTCATAGAACTTTATGTTGTCTGCTTCATGTCTATAGCACTGACATCCTTCAGGTGAACATTTAATTTCATGCACAAAACTCCATTTGTGTGTCCTGTAGGCATAACTGCATTCATAGGCCTTCTTTTGTGTGGTTGGGAGACTATAGTCGCACACTTGACCTAACTTTTGTACGGCTGAAAGGTTATGGTCGCACCTGTAAGCTTCGTTCCATGTGACTGAGGCTTAGAGTAAGGGAAAACTCTCTCTTCTCATATCATAACTTTGTTGCAGATCAACAATGTCAAATATTTGTCTATTCATGTCCATAAATATTATTTCAATAGTAAAGAGTCTTCTATACATATAATGGAAATGATAATAGAAGGATCTTATGGAGAAATTCTCCCTTTGAATAGCAATCCACTTCAATCATCTTTATTCAAGTCATCAACCTGTCCATAATATTTTCATGCATCAGCATATCTGTTAGATCATAAAATCAGAGTATATTCCATATTCATCATGGTTATATCATGTTATCATTAGCTAGAATATTTTATAAGGGTTAGAGTCAAATAGCTAATAGGATTATACTTCAAGAATCATGATCACAACATTATTTCTTTGTCAAATAACTCAATCAAGTCAAGGCATTCAATTTTACCATATGCCACATCAAAACATGACCATGGTCAATAGAAGATCTTGAATATCAATCTCATTGTTATACTTCTATCATCATGGCTACCATGCTTTTCATAAACATTATCAATAGTATCAAGTTATCATCTATTAGAATCAATGTGTTAACATTCTTTATGGAATCAAGATATCCAAAATGATAGGTGTTAGCAAAACATCAAATATATCAAATATCAATCTTAAGTAGCTTCAAAGAATCAAGAAATTCATCATATTTAAGAAGTAAGATACTTGTTCAATACCAAATGCATCATTTGATCATAAGAATAATGAATCCAAATGGATTTCATATTCATGAGCCATTTGTGAAGGAGACATTCTCATCATACCTTAGGGCTTACCTTGTCATTCAATAAACAATATAACATGCATACCTTGTAGTATTCAAATACAAGTGTACCTTCTTAATTGACATAGGAAGCTTGTAGCGCTTTGTCACATTTTCATCAGATGCCTCTTCCTGCACTAGCCATGATCCTCAAGAAGGATCCACTTATCATATCTCATCAAGAAGTTAGAAGCATCCAAATACTCATATATATGCAGGAAGAATAGGTAATAATAAAAACAATAATCAGATCCATAAGTCTAAACAAAAGAAACATCATAAATTGAAAAGTACTTATCTTCAATCAGAGGTGATCATCTCCCTCTTGAACCAGCGTTCAAGCGCCATCACTATCCATTGTCCATATAATAATGTTTCCTTCAATATTTCAACCAACTCTATCAATAGCCATGCCTACTAAAGACGACCCCATCTAGGGCTTCATCAAATTTAAAACAAGTGCTTGAACATCTTCACTTTGACCATGCTAGGGTTTCTAGATTGTATATATCCAATCTTTTCCATAAACCAGGGTTTCTCTCAAACCTTAACCTCATAATATCCATCAAACTCTAACAACAAAATTGCTTACAGTTTCCTTCAAACCCTAGAATTCTTTTAGGTCTCCTTCATCCTTTCTTGCATCCTTCAATGGTGTCATTCAAGGGGTGATCTCCATGACTTTTCTTCAGCCCACCTCTAATACCATGTTATTTTTTCTTAGGGATATATTGTTCTTTTCTTTGATAATTGCATTTTTTCATTTACACATTATATCCACTCCACAGCATCATAACATTATTCAAATTTACATCATTATTCAACAGCATATGCAACTATATAGAAAGAACAATATCATCATCACCACTGCAATGGAACATAAAGGAACAATAGAAGAAAAGCATTCACACACAGTGACACCAAGATTGGTCGGAGACCAGGGAAAAAACCACTATGGAGAAAACCCTTTTCAAATTCTTCTTCTTATTATATTTTCATCAAATGATTCAGCAAAAGAGAGTACAATTATCCATATCTTCATTCATATGACTATTCATCAAAAGAAACTACAACATCCATGAAATGAACCCAACAATGCTTATACTCAAAATCCTAATTTTGAAGCCTGTAATGAACTGTCATTGTCTGTGGTTAACTGTTGAACACTACGGTCTAGCGAAATCTTCGGACCACTGGAATTCCATCATTTAGGTCTCGGTCGCACGGACAAGGAGTTATGCATACGACTAGGAAGCTTCCAGTCACTCTCTGGAGCCTACAAGCGAGCGACTACAGTATGCAATTGAGATTCTAAAACCGTAGATGTCGGTCGCGCGGAGGACGAGTTGTGCATGCGACTGCGATGCTTTTGTCACATGGATGAGCCTGATAGCAAGCGACTGCAGTCTAGATATCTCTATCATGTGCCTGTGACTGAAGCCCAAAACCCCAAAACATAAATGCAAGCTTCAAACCATGCAATTTCATCTTCAAGCAAACATGTTCCTTCACAAACGAGCATTGGACTTGTGCGAGCCAAAAACCAAGATAGAAGAGTGTCTCATGATGATGTCCAAATGAAGTAGAGGTCACTTGTATTTTGTTAATTTTAGGTATGTTCTATGCTTAGAGCAATTTATTTCAATTGTCATAGTTAGCTCAATATCTTTTCCAGATTAGCAATCACGTCAGCATTAAAGTAAACTGCAGATAGAACATAAACATAAATCGCAAAAGACAAGCCAAGACAAGAAGACACAAGATTTGGCACTAGCCAGCGACAAACCCCAATGTGGGAAACCCTTGATCAATTCTTCTTATATGTTCTTCAATAGTTCAGCAAAGAGAGAGAGAGAGAGAGAGAGAGAGAGAACGTTTACAACAGAAGTCAACACTTTGAATTATCTAGATAAGAGTAGAGATCATCTCTAAGAAAGTGATAAATGAGATCAGTTGAAGACATGTTGCTTCAACTGATTCTCCAAGGTAACTCCTTCACCTATCGTTGTGCTGCATTTCGACATCATGTTGCACCTCACCACGCTACACCATGCTGCAACCATCATCACTATGCTGCATCTCATCATGCTTCATCAATCATGATTGTACCCATCACTACTGCATTATGTGCCACTGCTACACCATGTTGCCATACTGACCTATGTGTTGGTTGCATCTTGCTTGCTTGTTGTCCCTTGCATGCTTGTTGTTGCATGCTCGCTGTCCCTTGCATGCTAACTGTAACATTGCATGCTTGGTGTATTCGCTGCTAAGTACCATACAACTATCCCAATGTTAGTTAGTTGTCCCTTGCATGTTGCTCTCCTTCGGAGACATATGCTCAGGCTGTTCCGACAGTTCCCAGTAGTTCCCGCTGTTCCCGGCAGTTCTGGCAGTTCTGGCGATTTCGGTTGTTCCCGGTGGTTCCGACAATTCCGGTTGTTCCGGCTTCTACCCTCTCCTGTTCCAGCAGTTCCCAGCAGTTCCGGCTTCTACCCTCTGCATCAGCTTTCCCGCATGTTCCAGCAGTTCCCGGCGGTTCCGGTAGTTCCGGCTATTCCAGCGATTCCCAGCAGTTTCGGCTTTTCCCGACAGTTCCCGACAGTTTCGGCTTCTACCCTCTGCATCATCTTTCCCGATTGTTCCGGCAGTTACGGCTATTCCTGGCAATTACGGCTATTTCCAGCAGTTTCGGCAATTCTGGCTATTCCCAGTTGTTTCGGCAATTCCCGGTAGTTCCGGCTATTCCCGACAGTTCCCACAGTTCCGGCAAATCCAGCTATTCACAGCAGTTTTGACATTTTCCCTTAGAATTAGTGTTGGGTTATCCCTTAGGATCTCTCCTCCTACTAAAACCCAAAGACAAGTAGAAAGGAAGAGATCCCAAGTGTGTTGAAATGACTTGAAGGCCACCTCTATTTGTACTAAAACATTGAGCACAACTAGGGTTTATTTGGTTGCTGGCCAACCTTGACGAATTGTCTCATAACACCAATAAATTCATATCTCCATGAATACTTATCGAAATTGGATAATCTTTAGATCAATCCTACACCTCTCAAAGAGAGGGATCCAAGAAAAATATTAGCTTCCATTAATAAGATGACCCACATGGAGTTTGGCCCTAGTTGCCAATTTTAA
>APFE030463129.1:228205-246735 GCA_000404065.3 Pinus taeda | reverse complement strand
GCCCTGCATTGCTCTGCTCTGCTGAGATCTGCTTTTCTCTGCTCTACTCCGCTGAACCATGAAGAAGAAGAATTGATCGAGAATGTCTCATACCATTCTCTACTGACCCGAAGTCAGTTTCATCTGAAGAGAGTGTCACATCACTCTTACTGACCCGAAGTCAGTTTTATTGATCCCATATCAATATCACAAGAGAGTGTCTCAAACCACTCACACTGATCCCAGATCAATGGAGGTCATCCTAGCATAGGGAGTACGGTAGATACAATGATGTGTCCATCGATAGTACTACTATGGTCCCTAACCCCATTTCCATGCTCATTGATTAGATGAGAGGTACTTCCCATGAGTCCCAGACTGCATGGGTAGGATGCCTCGATAAGAGAACTAATCATCTTGTCCACAAGAGAACAAATCATCCTACCCCACAATCTCCACGGGAGAAGTAATCATCTCGGCCCACAGGAGAACTAATCATCTTGTTTCACAGTTGCCACGGAAGAACTAATCATCATGGCCCATAGGAGAACTAATCATCCTGTTCCACAGTTGCCATTGAAAACTAATCATCTCGACCCAAAGGAGAACTAATCATCATGTTCCAGAGTTTCCACGGGAGACCTAATCATCCCAGCCCACAAGAGAATTAATCATCTTGTTTCACAGTTGCCACGGAAGAACTAATCATCCGGCCCACAGGAGAACTAATCATCTTGTTCCACAGTTTCCACAAGAAAACTAATCATCCCGACCCATAGAACTAATCATCTTGTTTCACAATTGCCACGGGAGAACTAATCATCCCATCCCATAGGAGAACTAATCATCATGTTTCACAGTTGCCATGGGAGAACTAATCATCCTGTTCATAGCGCACCACCAAGGGAGGGTGAGTCGCCCTGTGGTCGTATGTTGCTCCAGTAAGTACCCCAAGCCCCCCAAAGCTCCCAAAGCTCAATGCATGCAACATGCAGGACCCTTATAAGAAGGTCTCTCAACGACTCCAAGTTGTTCAGGAAAGCCACAAATTTGACCTTTCCCCGAGGCTTTGACAAAGTGTCTGCGACCTGTACATCAATCTCAATGCAATAGAGCCTCCTCGCTCATTGACTTACCATATCCCAAATAAGGCAGTATCTGATGTCTGTCTATTGGAGCAATCATTGAATACGGGATTCCTCAATAATCGAATCCCCCACTGGTTGTCACAGAGAATAGTCATAGCTATGTATTTGGTCTCGGCAGTGCTTATAGCAACTGACTTCTGCTTCCTGCTCATCCATGATATCAAAGCATAACCCAAAGAGAACCAGCGCTAAGAAGTGCTCTAGTGATCCTCCACATTGCCTGCCCAGTCAGCACTCGAATAATCATGCAGCTTCATATTTTCGACAGTGTATCTCAATCCATGAGATATTGTGCCTTGAAGATATCTTAGAAGATTTTTAGCACCAATCCAGTGAGGCTCAACCAAATATGAGCTCACCATGCTAACTGCAAAACATATGTCCGGACAGAAGTTCACCAAGAACATCAATGCAAATGAGTTTATGGAACTCTGAGGCATTTCCCAAATCTGGTCCGGCATCATCACGGTCACCATATAATTTCTGAAAGTTAAGATCCTTGAGGTAGTCACGAGCTTGCAATTTACCATTCCACATCTGGATTCCAACTCCCTCTTACTTCTGCAAGTGAGAGTGTCTGCCCCTGTTTGAAATAGGTCGTCCTAAGAAGGTGTTAGTATGAGAGATTTATCATCCACAACCTTCAAACAATGGTTTGGATCGGCTTCACTCTTAGTGAATCTCAGATTCACCTGATAGTTATCCATCCTCTAATACTACGCCCGAGGAGTTTTGCTTCAAGCCATAGAGGGCTTTCTTCCACCTGCATACATGAGATTCCTGATCATGAATCTCAAACCCCTTGGGTTGTTCCAAACCTGTGGACCTGCTACATGAGGGGAATGGTCCCCTTGTAAGATTTTCCTTCAGTACATCTCAGACATGTACTTTCATGCTCTTTTGAATTCATGCATCCATGTCACCATCTGACTTACAGGCCTTCGGTGTTATGTGTCAATGGACATGGTCCCCAGTGGACTTCCTGCAACTTGATACAACCCTGAACTCAAAAACATCTTTGAAAATTCTATTTTCAAACACTTACCTTTC
Organism: Pinus taeda; assembly: GCA_000404065.3. NCBI lineage: Eukaryota > Viridiplantae > Streptophyta > Pinopsida > Pinales > Pinaceae > Pinus > Pinus taeda. Next base: position 244,558 of record APFE030463129.1, on the reverse strand, counting down.
CATCGATGAATGCCACCTTGTAACCTTTGACTTCCATTGCCGAAATGGACACCAGTTTCTTCTTGCGATCAGGTACATAAACGAGATTTTGTAAATGAATCGAGTTACCCTCATTCAATTGAAGGGTAACATTCCCTACACCCTTTCCGGGATAGGTGGCATTGTCTCCAAGTATAATCCCACGATTGTTTCCATCTCTACCAAATTAGAGAGTGCACCCTACTATCCGATGAAGTGCCTTGAAGCACTACAATCAATAAGCCAGATTCCCAAAGAATCTGAAGGAGAGGGCCAATACAAGATAACGCTTTTTTATCTTATCAAAAACCAACATTTGATTCTTCATACCTGGGGTTCCCTGCTTTCTCTGAAGAGTCAATCATTTCCTTGATGGCCTGCATTGCCTATCATTCCTCTGATCATTGAAGATGTCCCTGGAATGATTGTTATCTTCATCAAGAGATGTGTCTCTTCCATTCGGACACTCCTTCACATAATGGCCGAACTTATTGCAACCAAGGCATATGCCTTTCCTTTCAACCTTAGATTTGGGCTTCCCATTAAAGTGATCTTTAGGTAGGCCATCAGAAACTTTTGTTGCGCCATTCTGATAATATTCTCTGCTTCGACTTCACCCTTGGTGAATTTGAAGAGGGATGAGGAATCCATTGATCATTTTCTATTCTTTCCCAACTATCTTCGGTGATTGCTCCTTCACTCTTGCTTGGGCATTGTCTTCACCTCAGCTCTGATACCATGTTAATTTTAGGTATGTTCTATGCTTAGAGAAATTTATTTCAATTTTCACAGTTAGCTCAGTATCTTTTCCAGATTAGTAATCACATCAACATTAAAGTAAATTGCAGATAGAACATAAACATAAATTGCAGAAGACGAGCCAAGACAAAAGGACACAATATGTGGCACTAGCCAGGGACAAACCCCAATGTGGGGAAACCCTTGATCAATTTGTCTTATAGGTTCTTCAATAGTTTAGCAGAGAGAGAGACAGAGATAGTACATTTACAACAGAAGTCAACACTTTGACTTATCTAGATAAGAGCATAAATCATCTCTAAAAAGATGATACATGAAATCAGTGGAATACCATGCTACTTCAACTGATTCTCCAAGGTGACTCCACCTATCGATGTGTTGTATTTCGACATCATGTAGCACCTCACCGCATTGCACCATGTTGCACCCATCATCACTATGCTACATCTCATCATGCTTCATTAATCATGATTGTACCCATCATTGTACTGCATTATATGCCACTGCTAGACCATGTTGCCATACTGGCCTATGTGTTGGTTGCATTTTGCTTGCTTGTTGTCCCTAGCATGCTTGTTGTTGCATGCTAGTTGTCCCTTGCATGCTAGCTGTAACATTGCATGCTTGGTGTATTTATTGCTAAGTACCATACAACTATCCCAATGTTAGTTAGTTGTCACTTGCATGCTGCTTTCCTTCGGAGACAGATGCCCTGGCTATTCCGGCAATTACCAGTGGTTCTGGCAATTCCAGTTGTTCCCAGCAATTCTGGCAGTACTAGCAATTCCGGCTCTTCCCGGTAGTTTCGGTAATTCCGGTTGTTCCCAACAGTTCCAGCTTCTACCCTCTGCGTCAGCGTTCCCCCCTGTTCCGGCAATTCCAGCAATTTCGGCTATTCCCGACAGTTTCCGATTTTCCCGATAGTTCCGGCGCGATGAGGTGCAGCATGTTGACGAAATGCAGCACAACGATAGGTGAAGGAGTCACCTTGGAGAATTAGTTGAAGCAGCATGTCTTCAATTGATCTCATGTATCATCTTCTTAGAGATGATCTATGCTCTTATCTAGATAAGTCAAAGTGTTGACATCTATTGTAAACGTACTATCTCTCTCTCTCTCTCTGTTGAGCTATTGAAGAACATATAAGAAGAATTGATCAAGGGTTTCCCCACATTGGGGTTTGTCCCTAGCTAGTGCCACATCTTGTGTCCTCTTGTCTTGGCTTGTCCTCTGCGATTTATGTTTATGTTCTATCTGCAGTTTACTTTAATGTTGATGTGATTACTAATCTAGAAAATATATTGAGCTAACTGTGAAAATTGAAATAAATTGCTCTAAGCATAGAACATACGTAAAATTTAACATGGTATCGGAGCTGAGGTGAAGACAATGCCCAAGCAGGAGTGAAAGAGCAATCACCGAAGACAATTGGGAAAGGACAAAAGGATCAATGGATTCCTCATCTGTCTTCAAATTCACCAAGGGTGAAGTCGAAGCAAAGAATATTATCATAATAGCGCAGAAAAAGTTTCTGATGGCCTACCTAAAGATCACTTTATTGGGAAGTCCGGATCTAAGGGTGGAAGGAAAGGCAAATGCCTTGGTTGCAATAAGTTCAGCCATTATGCAGAGGAGTGTCTGAATGGAAGAGACACATCACTTGATGATGATAATAATCATTCCAGGGACACCTTCAATGATCAAAGGAATGACAAGTAATGCAAGTCATCAAGGAAATGGCCGACTCTTCATAGAAAGCAAGGAACCCCAGGTATGAAGAATCAAATGTTGTTTCTGATAAGATAAAGAAGCGTTATCTTGTATTGGCCCTCTCCTTCATATTCTTTGGGAATTTGGCTTATAGATTGTAGTGCTTCAAGGCACTTCATTGGATAGATGGGTGCACTCTCTAATTTGGTAGAGATGGAAACAATAGTCGGATTATACTTGAAGTTGATGCCACCTATCCCAGAAAGGGTGTATGGAATGTTAACTCTCAATTGAATAAGGGTAACTCGATTCATTTACAAAATCTCTTTTATGTACCTGATCGCAAGAAGAACCTAATGTCCATTTCAGCAATGGAAGTCAAAGGTTACAGGGTGGCATTTATCGATGGAAAGATACGTGTTAAAAAATATAATTTTTAAAGATGCTTTTTCTCATGGGTTGAGGGTTGGCAATTTGTATCAAGTTGCAGGATGGTCCATTGGGGATCATGTCAATTGACATATCGCATCTATAACACTGAGGTCTACTTATGGGGCCCTACCTGATGTGAGTCAAATGGTGATAGGGATGTCTGAATTCAAGTAGAACATGAAGGTACATGTCTAAGATGTACCAAAGGAAAATCTTATAAGGGGACCATTCCCCTCATGCAGCAGGTCCACAGGTTTGGAACAACCCGAGGAGTTTGAGATTCATGATCGGGAATCTCATGTATACAAATGGAAGAAAACCCTCTATGGCTTGAAGCAAAACACCCCGGGCGTAGTATGAGAGGATTGATAGCTGTCTAATGAAGCTGAGATTCACTAGGGGTGAAACCGATCCAAACCTTTACCCGAAAGTTGAGGATGATAGACCTCTCATACCAGCACCTTATGAGGGCGACCTATTTGTAACAGGTGTAGATGCTCTCATTTTCAAAAGTAAGAGGGAGTTGGATTTCAGATGTAGAATGATAATTGCAAGCCTGTGACTACCTCAAGGATCTTAACTTTCAGAAGTTACATGGTAGTGATGTCGGACCAGATTTGGGAAATACCTCTGAGTTTCATAAATTCATTCGCGTTGATGTTCTTGGTGAACATCCGTCCGGACATATGTTTTGCAGTTAGCATGGTGAGCTCATATTTGGTTGAGCCTCACTGGATTGGTGCTAAGAATCTTCTGAGATATCTTCAGGGCACAATCTCTCATGGATTGAGATACACTGCCGGAAATATGAAACTGCAAGATTATTCGAATGTTGATTGGGGAGGCAGTGTGGAGGATCACTAGAGCACTTCTCAGTGTTGATTCTCTTTGGATTCTGCTTCGATATCATGGATGAGCAAGAAGCAAAAGTCGATTGCTATAAGCACCACCGAGACTGAATACATAGCTACAAGTATGATCTCGTGTGAAGCTGCATGGTTGCAGAAGCTCTTAAGTGAGCTGTTTGTACAAATGATGAATACCACTGTGATTCTCTGTGACAACCAGATGGGGGATTCGATTATTGAGGAATCTCGTATTCAATGATTACTCCAACAGATAGACATCAGACACTGCCTTATCTGCGATATGGTAAGTCGATGAGCGAGGAGGCTCCATCGCACTGAGACTGATGTACAAGTCGTAGACATTTTGTCAAAGCCCCAGGGAAAGGTAAAATCTGTGACTTTCCCGAACGACTTGGAGTCGTTGAGAGACCTTCTTATAAGGGTCTTGCATGTTGCATGCATTGAACTCTGGGAGCTCTTGGGGCTTGGGGTACTTACTAGAGCAACATTCGACCACAGGGCGACTCACCCTCCCCTGGTGGTGCGCTATGAACAGGATGATTAGTTCTTTTGTGGGCTAAGATGATTAGTTCTCCCGTGGCAACTGTGGAACAAGATGATTAGTTCTCCTATGGGCCGGGATGATTAGTTCTCCCATGGCAACTGTGGAACAGGATGATTAGTTCTCCTGTGGGCTAGGATGATTTGTTCTCTACGGCGACTGTGGAATAGGATGATTAGTTCCCCTGTGGGCTACGATGATTTGTTCTCCGTGGTGACTGTGGAACAGGATGATTAGTTCTCCTGTGGGTTGGGATGATTAATTCTCCTGTGGCAACTGTGGAACAGGATGATTAGTTCCCCTGTGGGCCAAGATGATTTGTTCTCCATGTCGACTATGGAACAGGATCATTAGTTCTCCTGTAGGCCAGGATCATTAGTTCTTCGTGGCATCCACTGATAGGATGATTCGTTCCCCTGTGGACAGGATGATTAGTTCTCCTGTCGAGGCATCCTACCCATGCAGTCAGGGACTCATGGGAAGTACCTTTCATCTGATCAATGAGCAGGGAAATGAGGATAGGGACCATAGTAGTACCATCGATTGACACATCGTTGTATCTACTGTACTCTCTATGATAGGATGACCTCCATTGCTCTAGGATCAATGAAACTGATTTAGGATAAGTATGAGTGGTTTGAGACACTCTCTTGTAACATTGATTTGGTGGTTTGAGACACTTTGTGGGATTAATGAAATTGATCTGGGATCAATATCGATGGTTTGAGACACTCTCTTGTGACATTGATCTGGGATCAGTATGAGTGGTTTGAGACACTCTCTTGTGACATTGATCTGGGATCAATGAAACTGATCTAGGATCAATATGATTGGTTTGAAACACGCTCTTGTGATATTGATCTAGGATCAATAAAACTGACTTCAGGTCAGTAAGAGTGATGTGACACACTCTCTTCAGAGGAAATTGACTTCGGGTCAGTAGAGAATGGTATGAGACATTCTCAATCAATTCTTCTTCTTCATGGTTCAGCAGAGCAGAGTAGAGCTCAGCAGATCAAAGCAGAGCAGAGTAGTGCAAGGCACTGATCACAGAGATAGTACAGTCAGACATATGGATCAATGGAGGGAGTTTTCACTAGATGAGAGGGAGTGTTAAAATTGGCAACTAGGGCCAAACTCCATGTGGTTCATCTTATTTATGGTAGCTGATATTTTTCTTGGATCCCTCTCATCGAGAGGTGTAGGATTGATCTAAAGATCATCCAATTCCGATAAGTATTCCTGGAGTTATGAATTTATTTGTGTTATAAGAAAATTCGTCAAGGTCGGCCAGGGACCAAATAAACCCCACATGTGCTCAACGTTTTAGTATAAATAGAGGTGGCCTTCAAGTCATTTCAACCACACTTGGAATCTCTTCCTCTCTCTACTTGTCTTTGGGTTTTAGTAGGAGGAGAGATCCTAAGGAATAACTTTGCACTGATCCAGAGGGCAGAACGGTGGAAAAGTCAGAAAAGCTGGAAAAGCCGGAAACGCCGAAACTATCGTAAAAGTCAGAAAAGCCAAAACTGCCGAAATTGCCGGAAAAATCGGAACTGCCAGAAAAGCCGGAAAAGTCGAAACTGTCAAAAAAGACGGAACTGTCGAAAAAGCCGGAAATGTCAGAAAATCTGGAACTACCAGAAAAGCCGGAAAAGCCTGGACTGTCGGAGCTGCCAAAAAAGCCAGAACTTCTAGGACTGTCGGAACTACCGGGAACAACCGGAATTACCATAACTGCTGGGAACAGCCGAAACTACCAGAACTACCGGGAACTGCCAAAACAGCTGGAGCATCTGTTTCCGAAGGAGAGCAGCATGCAAGGGATAGCTAACTAACATTGGGACGATTGTATGGTACTTAGCAGCAAATACACCAAGCATGCAAGGGACAACTAGCACGCAACAACAAGCATGCTAAGGACAACAAGCATGCTAGGGACAACAAGCAAACAAGGTGCAGCCAACACAAAGGTCAAAATGGCAACATGGTGCAACAATGGCACATAATGCAGTACAGTGATGGGTACAGTCATCATTAATGAAGCGTGATGAGATGTAGCATAGTGATGATGGGTGCAGCATGGTGCAATGCGGTGAGGTGCGGCATGACGACAAAATGCAACACAACAATAGGTGAAGGAGTCACTTTGGAGGATTAGTTGAAGCAGTGTATCTTCAACTGATCTCATGTATCATCTTCTTAGAAATGATCTATGCTCTTATCTAGATAACTCAAAGTGTTGACTTCTGTTGTAAACGTACTCTCTCTCTCTCTCTCTCTCTCTCTCTCTCTCTCTCTCTGCTACTATTGAAGAACATATAAGAAGAATTGATCAAGGGTTTCCCCACAATGGGGTTTGTCCCTGGCTAGCGCCACATCTTCTGTCCTCTTGTCTTGGCTTGTCTTCTGCGATTTATGTTTATGGTCTATCTGCAGTTTACTTTAATGCTGATGTGATTACTAATCTGGAAAAGATATTGAGCTAACTGTGAAAATTGAAATAAATTGCTCTAAGCATAGAACATGTGTAAAATTTAACAATTTGTAGCCTAGATTTGAGGAATTCTTTGTGTAACATCTGCACCTAGTGTTTTGGATCGACTGGGGATCCTTACCTTTCAAGCATCAACAATTCTAGGCAAGACCAATGCATCTAGGTCCATGTCCTCCACTGCTTCTCTTTCTTGTGTTCCCTTTGGTTCTATCATTATTATTTCCTAAATGACATGTTCTTCAAAATCTTTCTTTTAGGTTAGATCTACTTTTGCCTTTTGAATGGCCTTGGAAACCAACTATGTTTCTTCTGCTTTGAAGAATGGTCTAGGTGCTTGAGCTACATCGAATGTTGCAATTCCTAACATAGGGGATCTTCCATGTCTGCCAAAGAGTCATTATCATTTGTTTTTGGGGCCTGTGATTGTTGGAAGAGGTGGGATTGGGCTCTCTGATTGCACCTTCAAGCTAGGGGTTTTTCAAAACCCTTTGAATCCTTGTTTGTTTGTGGAGTGGCTATAGAGGAAGGGGTTTTTCAAAACCCTTTGAATCCTTGTTTGTTTGTGGAGTGGCTATAGAGGAAGCTACGATGAGCAGGAAATTGTATTGTGATATAGGTGACCCTACTCAACATCTTTAGTACCTTAAAGGGATATGCTCATAATCCAAGGATTACTTCCTTGCCAAATCATGGTAAGAGATGTTGATTGATTCTAGTAGAGGTTTTGAGATATTCATGTATATGCATATCATAGCATAGTAGATATATTTGCCTTGTTTTGTGGCTTCTAAAATTTTCATAAATTCTTCTAGGGCATTTCCAATTCCTTCCAGCATCTCCTCCTCCCAAAATCCCCTCAAAAGGGAAAATAATGGGATCCATACTAGCGCTACATTGAAGTCTTCCTTTTCCAGACCAAAATGCTCTATCCAAAATTGGAGATACATGTGTCAAAGTCAAAAAAGTATGGCCCATTTTGAAAGACCCTTGATTTGTCCTCAAGGTTAGTAAAGATAGCCATGGATAACTCTTTTGCTTCTAGTTCTAGATTTATTTGATCTTTCAGCTTCCATTTGTGCTAGATCCACTAGATTAGGGCTTTCTCATTGGGCCATGGCCCCGTCAATTTCTCGATTAGAGCATGATCTTGCATGTATTGGATGTATTCCTTGAATTTGCTAGGCTTGACTTTGTATTTTGGATCAAAAACTACCTTTGGCAAGCAACAACCTAGGTTTCAATGCTGGAATGGAGTCTCATTGTTCTGCATTTATGATTTGGTCTTACCAATTGCCTATTTATTCAAATCATCTGCTTGACTCAATCATTGAAAAGAGTTTTTTGCAAATCTCGTGTTTGAACTCAGAGTTGGCGACATAGATTTGTTGTCCCCTATAACAATAGTGTTGCTCGCCCTATGGCTCGTGCCACACACTCGAACTGCACTAGTAACCCTAGATCTCGCCACTAGAAGCAAAGTTTTTTTCAAAGCAGTCCCATAGATCATTAAAGAAATATTAAGCCTGTAAGAGGGCCGTTTTTATAATTGATTATAATTCTAGGGTGAAACAATGGGTCAAACTTATGCTCTCATTGTGCTTCTCGTTTCTTCTCATTTAAAGGATAGTACCACTTGCCTCATTTCTTTCTAATCGCATAACATTTGAGACACGTTACATGGAAGTTCTTAAAGACCGGAGGAGAGAATTTGGACAAAAAAGAGCTTTAATAAGAACAATTCCCAAGGAAAACATATCTAGAACCCTTGCATCATAGGAAGGTATCAATATATTGATGTAATATTTTTCTCATGTAACATAATCTTCTCATTTTGCCACCCATATTTACTTGTATTGGTTTGATCTAGTTTTCATGTACTTCCTTTTTCATTGAATCATCAATACATAAAAAGGTTTATAAGGTTTATATTTTGTTTAAACGAGTTACATCTAAAATTTTGCCAAGAAGCGATTTTGTTTACCTTGAACTTGGATCAAAAGCTCTCCTCAAGCTCCAACTCGATCAAACTTATAGTTTTATCTCTCCAACAACCTAGTTTAATTTGTATATTCCGTACTTTCCCTGATAAAGTAGTTTATTGTCCCCTATCACTATTATACCGATCTATCAAAAGTAAGACTCGTACCAAAAGTCTCGTCAACAACCATCTTTTTATGGTTAGATTGGTGTTCATCTCTTCCATAAACTTCGACTAGGTAATCATAAAGCTAATTTCCTTCATTAACACACTATTGGCTTTGTGATTTCAACCATTAGAATGTGGATAGTTTAATCTTGAACTTTGCAAAGCTGCTGTCTTATTTGTTAAAACAATTAGATCCAAATAGCTTTCCTACTCTAGGACCAACCCTTCAATGCTTTGGCATCAAGAGAAGCACTTCAGACACAATGCGCAACATGTTAATGCATTACTAAGATATGCAAAATTCAGCGTTCACATAGGCAGCATGCTATGATGAAGTATTGAAGGCGGCAAATAATTTTCACTTCCTCAATAAAGAAACATCAAAATATCTACTAAAATTTGTATATGACGTGTTTATCTTGTTATTAAATAACATCGAGTTGAAGCACATGTAATCACATCAGAAAGAAATGATCACAGTGATAGCAACCCACTGGGCAGTGATTTTAAATTCCTGGGGAATGAACAGTTTAATGCTCAAAAGTCCTATTTTAAGATGGATTCGAATATATATGGTGTCGAAAGAGAGAGAGAATCAAGTCAATGAGCAAGTGTGATTCACACAAATCCAGAGAGTGTTGAGTCAATGATCAAGTGTGATTCACAAATCCATCTAGTTTTCATAAAATTTTAACCTGTTAGATGCGATCATTTTCGCTTTTATGTTTGGTATGCATATTATGTGTCTTTGTATGTCATTCTTCCCTAGATCCCACCAAATTATAATTTTGAAAGTGGAAACTCTGCGCAAGCAAACATACCCATATCCGCAAACCCCGGTAACTTAGTCAAAACTATCAATCTAACGTAAGTTGTCGGTAGTTACAGATCTACTAACACCTCCACGGAAGAAGGTAAATTTGTTAAAAAAGCCTTGCATAAGAAAAACTCATGTTACATATTATGCTTTCAGTCGTCATACTAAGTATGGATTATTGTTTGACTATGACCAACATTATTATTTTAAAATTTGTTAGACAACGTAATTAGCAATACTCCTATAATTTGCATTTGGTATCTTCTATTTCAATCTTCCTATTAATCTGTATTTGATTTTCTTCTGTTTCAAGCTGAATGATCAAAATAGGCTCATTTGTTTCACACAAATTAACTTGGCTGTCTAGGATAACTTAAACGAGTGAAATGAAACCCACAAATTGTTATGTCAAGCACATTGTATTAATTATTTGTGTTTCCTTATAAGCTTCTTTTGCAATCTTTGCAGCAACTTTATCGTGTCTATTTCTAATTCCTTCATATCAACCATAGTTGATACCAAGCACACCAGGAAACAAAATCAGAACTGGTTCTAAACAATAATAACCATCAGCTTGGACTTAAAATGGCATCATAAAGCATGAGCTCTTAAACCTCAAACTTTGAAGGGAAAATGACCATTTCTCACACGAAAAAGCAGAATAATAAAGGCCAGTTTTTATATATACAGCTCTCACATATAAGATTATCAGCAGTGACGCATGCGCATCATAATAAATGCCACCATTCCAATATGAGACCTTGTATGAATGGAACACGGGAGACTGTTCCAATAAATTATAAAGGATCACAACTGTTAAATTCTAATAAGTTGCCGGAAATCTTTGCTGATGATGTATATGGGATCTGAGCCAACAACTTTTTATAATGAGGGAGAAAGAAATAGTATTTTTTTAAATCGTTTGCTTAGTAAAGTGAGACAGCCAAGATGAGAGGCCTTGGAACACGATGTCTTTCTTGTATTAATTAGGTTTTCCTTCCCCTGGACATTTTTCTTTCACATCAATGTGAGTCTTTTCCTTTTGTACCTCAGAGAAGAGTTGAATTTTTCAAGCATAAGTCGTTCACAAAAATAAACAACAGTTTGAAGAATATCGTCTCGTCAGAAATTACCGAGTCAAAATTGCAAGAACATAACTATATTCCACAGTGATCTGCCATTACAGAAAAAGCTGGCCTTGCTTGGTGTGCTATATTTATTTCACCCTTGTTCCTGCCATAAATCAAGAATCTGTCATTACAAACAAAACGACCCATCTTGGCTACACACATCAAGGAAATAAAAATTGAAGAGTAAATGGCACAGTAAGGCCTGCTGGCACGATTACTCGGATTGCATAGCCTGAGGGAGATGCACCACTTCACTCCACAAGGAATATAGCAAGGTGGTAAAATGTAGTGAAAATAATTCCCTCTTAATTCACCCCCATGGACTTCTCATATGGCACCTCTTCTATAGATAAAGCTCCGATGATTGAAAATTTATGATGACACTTCAGACTAGCAGCTGGAATGTATCAAATCATACTCTGATACATTAAATAAGAAAAGAAGCTCCTCCTGGACAAGTTCTCAAAACTTATGAGGCTAAAACACCTGGGTAAATCCTTTTCTAGTTGTACAATACCTGTATCGCTTACAATTACAGATGACAGTCAAGCAACAGATGTGTTCAAAAACTGATGGCGAAAGTTACTACAGTCCAATAGTAAATATCCATTGAGATGCTTTAATCCCTTGAAATCCATCGCCTGCCATGTATTTCATACCGACCATGTCCTTGTTCACTACTTTCTCCCCCACTGTCAGCGCTTACATTCCCGGAAGAACTTCTGTGTTTCTTGCTTCTGCCTATCCCACTGTCACTGATGCTCCCCGTCAACAGTGGATCATCTATTCCACGAATTACTCTGTTGACTGAATTTGACGAAGAAACATAACTATCATCCTTTGTATGCCTTCTCTCTTTCTCGTGACGTTTTATATTTTGGTGGATTTGATGAAATCTTTCATTAATCCGTGTAAAGCCTTTTTCAACAGGTTCTACTGCATGTGAGACTGTAAATTTCACATCTTTGACAATCTGCAAACACAGTTATGATTATATATGAAACTAGATTAGAAAGTACTACTTTCAACTTCTTGAAGAGCATGGCCTGAATACTACAAAACATAATCTTGTGTGACAATTCAAAAATAACAATCCTAAAAATCATCTTCAACTTACATATTCACCACCTCCAAACACCACATCGCGGACACTTTCTCTAAATGTCATTCCCCCTCCTTCCTCAATGTCTGGCTGAGGAAGCCGCATCTTTGTTGGGCGTTCACTATCTTTTACCTCTTCGGGATCTAAAGGTGAGTCAATAGAGGCATAGTCTGCCATGACAGCAACACTTCCAATACACCTGTCTCCCATAAGTTCATATGGTCTCGCAGGAAAAACATAGAGGTGAACAATAGCAGCAACGCCCATCTGTGCTGAAAGAAATTTGATGAATGCGTCAAATTGCAGAATCATACAATATAAATTTCAATGGCAACCATTTCCGTCTCTGCACTAAATGCATTCAAAAAACAGATGCAAAATCATCTTATCTTAGAATGATAAGTTACTCGGAAGTTTCTTAGTAATCTCACAAAATATAGATTCAAATTAAAAATTAACAAGCAATAAGAACATAAGAAAGGAAACATGTGGTTCTGTAAAGGTGGAAGGAGAAATTTGTTGTTGAGACTTTATGGCTAATCTTTATGTGACCATGTGCCTACCTTCTACTGGGGTATTGAGGCCTTTAATGGACTGACTTACTGGACACTCAATTCATTTATTGTATTTTTGCTGTGTCTGACTAGAAAGGCCTAGTCACCCTCTTGGGGCTAGCATTCTAACCCTAAATTATGTGTATAAATACACATATATGCTACTCATTTGTATCATCTCACTTATTCATGTGGTTATTTGATAAAAACCCAAGGGCACTTCTAAAAATTTGCTCAACACGTGTTATGGTGGTCGATATTTTGCTCAAGTGCACTATGATATGACTTTGTCTCTCTTAAGTTCATCATTATAGTGCTTTTATATTTCTGCTCTCTGTTATGGTTGGATAATGGTCTGACTGGAGAATTCACTATAAACCCACTATCTTATGAATTCAGCATGGTATCAGAGCTAGTGTGGATTTTTCTTCCTGTATCCAGCACTTTTTAAGGTTGTTTCAAGTTTCAACCCTGAAATAAAGGGGTTTTCAGCCCCTTTGGGCTATTTCAGACATGAAATAGGGTTTACAACACTCTTTTTTGGGACAGCACACTGTTTTTTGGATTATTTTACCTTTTTTTCACCAGCACACTCCTTTTTCTCCTTGTTTCGGCCGAATTTTGCTGAAGAACTGTGCTGGCCACATGCCATCCATGGATGGAAAATGGCTCTTTCCCTCTTTTAACAGGTGAATTATCATTCAAGGGCCAGATGACAGCCCTTCTTCATAGCAAAGGCCTAGGGATCTATTTGGAGAAACACTTGCAGCTGCAACTGCTGACAGAGGTGATCTGGTATGTTTGATGAAGATGGCCTGTCTTTCCAGACCTGGAATCTGTTCTATCTACTAATAAGGCTTAGATGGTGCCTCCCTTCGGTCGGGGAGAAGTTAGTCTTTATATGTTCCTCTCTTATGCTCTAAGAAGGAAGGCTATGTGCTCTACTAGTTAGTTATTCTCTAATCCCACTAAGCTACGTGTTCTAATTTTCTTTCTCAAGATAGCAGATTTTGCTACTGTCTGAAGGGAACATTACCACGTTCAAGAACCTAAAGCTGACATCAGGTGGCAATAGTAAACACTAATTATATCAGTCTTATTCATTATAATATGTCTCCTACATTCAAAAAAATCTCTACCATTTATTGTAGTGCTCCTCTTTTTATTCCAACCCCTTCTTTCCCCACTTTGGAAGATGTGTTTTCTAATCTCATCCAGCACCAACTCACCTTAATGATCTTCGTATAACTTTTGTTCCCAATAGCATGCCCACTCTAGGGCTACTACCTCTTCATGTATGCATGAGTATCAAAGGAGCACTTCCAAATTTTCTAAAAGAACAAGGCCAATATGCTCTAAAGATATGCTCCACAAACAGATGGAAATAATGCCTTCTTTGAAGATGAGGATGCTAACTTTGCACATTTTGCTGCGCACATTGCTCTATGGTCCTCGACTTCTACTCAAGAATGGATTGCAGTTCTGGGGCTACTGGACACATGACGAAGCAGTAACACCTCCTCTAAGATTATATAGTGATCAGCATAAAGATAAGCAGGTAGCTACTGGTGATGCCTCATCTCCCCCAGTATCTGGTTTTGGCATGGTTCAAATTGATGGTGCACAGTACAAAGATGTTATCCAAGTTCCTACAGTGGGGCCAAACTTTCTCCTATCTACTGCATTACTCACACATATAAAGAGGTGGAATTTTGGCCAGGCATATGGGTTGTTAAAGACACAAATGAAATGTTCAAAGTTGTTACTTCTGGCTATTGAGACAAATCTAAATGCATGTATAAGTTGGGGAAGTCTTCTACACCTCTTACTTTAGAAAAGTTTGTTGCAATGGCGGCCAATGCAAATGATGACAGTAAGCTATGACACTTTCATCTCGGTCACACCAACCATGGATCCTTGAGGCACATGACCTATATCCACCTAGATAGGGGCCTTCCTTGTTCCTATTGATGATTATTCTTCAATTCTATCGGTCTACACTATTAATTCGAAAGATGAGGTATTTGCAAATTCTAAGAATTCAAATCTCTTGTTGAAGAACAATGTAAGCAGAACACATCAAGTGCCTTTAGTTTGATAGGGGAGGTGAATATTTTGGTAATACTTCCCAACAGTTTCCACACTCTCATGGCATCTATTGGCAAAAGATTATCCCCTATACTCCTCAACAGAATGGTATGGGTTAAAGAAAGAATAGGGCTACCACAGAAATGGCCCACTGTATGCTTTACTCTTCAAAAATAAAATGGCCATCTTTGTGTGGCATTTACCATCAAATGCACATCTACTTTTGCAGTTTCTAACATGACTCCTTATAAGCACTTACATGGGAAAAATCATCTATTTCACATTTCAAGATTTTTGGATCAGATGCATGGATCCACCCACCTCATGCACAGCATGATATAACACATGTCTAGTATACTCCTCACCAAACTATGGTAAGCTACAGTGAGCCCTTTCAAGGGTATCATCTCTATGACCCCACTACTCTCCAGATGACTGAGAATTATGAAGCTATCTTTGATGAGCCTTTCCTCATGGTCCAAGTCTCAAGATCTATTTCACCAAATCTTCCCAATGATGGTTCCAATGATGATTAGCAGCATGGATTTACGAAACATGTCTCTTCTCTAACTGAGATACTTGTTGATGACTACCAGCTGGTTGTAGTGGATCTTTGCACCTCTTCATCAAGTATTGACCCACCTCTTAGTTGAGCTCCTCTTCCACAATCTCTAGGGACTTATAGGACTACATGTTCATCAGGTCCCTCTCCCTTTCCAAAGGCTTCTTCCAACTTTCACACATCTAATGAGGATATGCATCCTATTGATGATGAACAGTCTAGTGATAAACCCCCTTTCGATGTGCAATCCAATGATGATCCTTCTTCAGATGAGCAAACTAGTGTTAAGCCCTCTCCTAATGAGGAACCTAGTGATAAGTTCTCTCCAAATGTGCAGCATAGTGATAGTCATGTGTTGCACAAAACTTCTAGTCTGGCGTTTCAGGCCATACACATACACGAAACACGACCAAAACTTGACAATCATGTAATCATCTATGAGAGTTAGTATAGACTTGGTTTTTCCTTCTTAATTGTCATCTATGTGTTGAAAATAATACTGAGAGGGGGGGTGAATCAGTATTATCAGGATAATTATTCTTTTTCAAAAACCACTGATATACGCTACTTCAATTTAATAAACTTGCGTATGTACGCATCTATGCAGAAGAAAACCCGCGTATACAGAACATGCTTTTATTTTACTTAATCTTTCTGATGATGATTGTTAGTCAGTGATGCAGAATCCAATAACAGTATCCAGAGACAGTAAACAGAGCAGAAAGATAATCACACATAGAAACACCAGATATAAGGTGGAAACCCAATGTGGGTGAAAACCACCTGCTGCAATTCGTCTCTATCTTTCTTTAAATTAGAAACTTCTGTTTACAATGTACTGGTGCAGTCCTTTACCAGTACGCAGCTGCAACCTGCAGAGAGCTACAACTCTCTCTCGTTTTCCAGCTCTCCTGGAAGGGAGCTACAACCCCCTCAGCTCTTGTACTAGCCAAGATACTAGTACGTAGGTGCTGGCCTACAGTAGGATACAACCTTCTCTTTCTTCCAGGGACCACGTTTCATCAATTTTCAGACTGGATCCATGAACATCAAACGATCATCAAGAAATTCTTCATCAACCAAACTCCTTTTCACCAACTAGATCTGAAGTCAAGTAGATACTTCTCT
>APFE030463129.1:195713-219340 GCA_000404065.3 Pinus taeda | reverse complement strand
TGCAATTCGTCTCTATCTTCCTTTTAAAATTAGAAAACTTCTTTTACAATGTACTGGTGCAGTCTTTTTACCAGTACGCAGGCTGCAACCTGCAGAGAGCTACTACTCTCTCTCGTTCTCCAGTTTCTCCTGGAAGGGAGCAACAACCCCCTTTAGTTTTTGTACTAGCCAAGATACTAGTATGTAGGTGCTGGCCTACAGAAGGCTACAACCTTCTCTTTCTTCCAGGGACCACTTTTCATCAATTTTCAAACTGGATCCATGAACATCAAGTATCAACCAATCTTCTTTCCACCAATTAGATCTGAAACAAGTAGATACTCCTCTGACAGTTGTACACAAAAAACTGTACCAGAAACCATATAGCAGAAACAGAACCCAAAACCCAGCAGCAATAAGCAGAAACAGCCAGATCACAACTTAAAGCATATACGCAACTTTAACAGTCTGAAACTTGCGTGCATACGCCTATGCCTATGGGACAAACTGCGTATACGCTCCTTTACTTCACCTAACCAGCGTGTATACGCGCCTTCTCTTCACTGAACCTGCGTACAGATCTATAAACGACAATACACTCTTCCAGATATTCAATCACTAAATAACCCAGATAATCAGATTTATAGATCAGATGAGCGTCACATCAAGCAGATCAAAATCATACAAAGATATTATCATTAAGCTTAAAGATCATGACCCATGAAAAGACCTTGTCCTTCCTTTTGTGCTAAAGTCCCTTCTTCCTTCAGATCCAGATCTGCATCACCATCCAATATACCAGCTCTAACACTTTTCAGATCTTTCAATAATAATCCAGATGATCATTTTCCACAAGATCTCCTTCCTCTTTTATAGTCCTAGGCCTTCCCCAATACCATGGTCCAAAATCATAACATTTCAATACCATGAGCCCAAAAACTATGGATCGGCACAATTGACGAAACACCATGGTCCAAAATATAGGTTCAAGTTCCAAGATCTAACTGCCATGGAACAAAGGAGTGATCACCAACATATACGCGCTTTCATAATGTATAACCCGCGTGTATACGCGCCTTTGTCTAGATGAACCTGCGTATATGACTTTTTCTACTTTCTGAGTGCCAGATCTGAGATCTGTTACCAGAGAGGGTTGCCATCAAGGACAACACCTGTGCCATAGCTCCAAACCTGTGCCATAATGCCAACACTATGATTCTTATTTCCCTTTCTTCTTGCAAGAAAAGGTGTTATATATATATATATATATAATGTTTCAGTTGACATTTCCATTTTTGTGAGGTGACGTTTCTAAATGTACCTGCTTCGAAAAATCTGAAACATTTCAGAGCTTCTTGCAACTTTAGGCCCTCTGTCGATAGTGACACCTCTCCACCAATGATATCTAGTTCCATGCTGACAGATTCTACTCAGAGTTGCCCTTGTTGGATGTTGATGACAATGATGATGATGATGATCCTACTACTTCATTGTTGGCATCTCCACTCAAGTGGGATAGTTGTACTCTTACTGACGCTACTAACTTTCTTGCTTGGCCTTCTCAACAGTATGATCCTATTACTTCATTGTTTCCATCTCCACCCAAGTGGGATAGTGGTACTCTTATTGATGCTACTAACTTTCTTGCTTGGCCTTATCAAAGGGCAAAGTCAACCCCATCACGAGCCCTTATTTAAGTTGGCCTTCCTCTACCTGAAAAAATATGAGTTTGAATCACCAAAGACACTTTTTAGTAAAATCAATCCCTATATCAATCGTAAAGGGTTTTCGCATGAGCAATATGACTTTTGATGACCCCAACTTAGCATTGCGAAAAGGTGCTGTGATGATCTATGGATGTAATGTCATCTCTGTCCCATTTTTCAGCTTAAGTGGTGTTGTTAAGATTTTACAACTAATTTTCACTTGTGGCCACTTGCCTCCCTTCTATAAAGGGATACTGATGTCTCCCTTCTATAAGGGGATACTGAGGCTCATGATGGGCCAACTTATTGGTTATTCAACCCATTTTAGAGCTAAGGTGACATATCAAGGAAAGGACATCTCAAGAACACTCATAAGGTGACCCATCTAAGAAGGACATCTCAAGAACATCTACAAGGTTGAAGCATCAAGCCAAGAAGTCTCAATCACATCAAGGACAAGAAGGTCTACTATCTACTATTCATCAAGGAAGACTACAAAACAAGAAGAAAAACCTTATATAAAGGCACCTACAAGAATAGCAAATCAAAGAGGGACCTACATCAAGCTACAAGTCATCAAGCAAGTCCATTTGGAGAAAGCAACTTGAAGAACACCAAGATCGAAGGAAGGCAAGACATCAAATCTTCAAGAAGAAAGCAAGTCCACTACATCTCAAACTCTATCAAGTAAGTATATGTCCCCTTCTGAATATACATCAATGTCTTCTTGCAAAGAAAACAACAAATTGATTGGGACCAATAACTTCCTTCATGGAAAAAGAGGACTAATTTACTTCTCAAAGAGAATGAACTTCTAGATCACATCAAAGAGAATATCACTATCCCCGCTAATGAACAAACTCAAGCCTTAGCCAAGTACAATAAGGATGAGACAAGAGCTCAAAGGATTCTAATAGAATCTATCAAGGACTCTCTCATTCCTTATGTCTCCAAATTTGAAACATCAAAAGAAATCTATGACAAGATAATAGAGCTATTCTCGGTAAGCACAGCTAGAGAAGTGATATCTCCATGAAATTATTTGTACAAGATGAAGATATCAAAGGAAGGTATAGCTCCCTACTTCATGAAGATCTCTGAGATGAGAGATCAACTTCAAGAGGAAGGAGAAGTCATGTCTAACAGACAAATGACAACTGTAGTACTCAATGCTCTACCTGAGAATTGGGGCAACTTCAAATCAAGCATATATGCCAAGAAGGAAGCTACCCCACTAAGTGAACTATGGTCTTATGCAAGATAGAGGAAACTAGACTCAAAGCAAAGGATGATGTGTGATCAAAGGAGCAAGCATTTGCTACTATGGCCAACAGAAAGGGAAAATTTGGCAAGTTTGATCCACGAAGAACAAGCAATCGAGATATGTCCAAAATCCAATGCTTTGGATCCCAAGAATATGGACACTACAAAAGGGATTGTCCTAAACTTAAGAAGGACAACAACAACAAAAGAAAAAGGGAATAAGCTCATGTAACTCAAGAAGTGAAAGAAGAAGGCAAGAAGCAGAAGAAGGAAGATCCTCCAGATCTCTACTATGACTAAGTCAACCTCTTTACTTAAAGTCTTATTTCAATGTTTTGAGTGGTACAGGAGCATGTAGAAATAGAATAGAATGCAAGGTTAAAGATATCTTCTAGAATATAGGAGCATGGTAGATATAGTTCATATAAAAGGAGCATACCTATTATAGGACCTCATCCGCAATGAAAGAATAATTGATCATGATTAAAATCTTAGAATACCTCTATCATCAAAAGGAAGAAACATTTGCATGGTAAGGATCTTTAAGATCCTCTGATAGAATCTCTAAAAGAAGATTCATAAGCAAGATCAGATGTCTCATTGGGAGTCTCATTCATGGGATTCAAGAAAAGGATGATATGCAAGCAAGAAAAGATGAAGCAAGAAGGGCCACACCAAGGACAATCAAATGAAGCCAAGATGATCGAAGGAGAATCAAGATGAGGTATGTATGCATCAAAGATTAAGTCATGTCATCATATACATATATTATTGAGTCATGGGAATAGTTCTATGACATGATCAAGTGTAAAAGGAATTCTTTCACCAATGACATGCTCGAAGGCATGTACTACAATGCAATGAAGGTCAACATAAACAAGTTCTCCCATAAGGTGTATAAGGTGGTTGATTAGTCATCTGAGAAGAAGCTAAAGAAGAAAGAGATCAAGCATATGAAGAACACCATGGTCACAAAGAATCACTATCTGACAAGATCCATTAAAGACATCTCCTGAAAGAAGGCATAACAACTCTAACAAAGGAGGAAAAAGATCAAAGGACCCTTGACACCTATGAAGGCCTTAGAGATAGTAAGCTAAAAATAACTAAGTCAACTCTACAAAGATGTCATGATGAAGAAGCCATCCAACAAAAGCACCATTTGATGTTGAAGCAATATGAGGATGAAGTCATGAAGGGCTACTAAATCAAAGTATGGGAACAAGCAAGTACAACTAAGCATCCATGTGAAAAGTATTCCGAAGCATAGAGAAGATGATAAAGGAGTAGCCAGATGACAAGAGAACTTGATATATATCAAGAAGGCCACTTTCCACAAAGTCAGCAATGACATGACAAATCACGAAGCAAAGTGATCGATGGTCAGTGCCCTATCAAGAAGAAGTTCAAATAAATACTTGATGACATCGAAGGAAAGGAGATCAAGCAGTTGAAGGACCCACGAAGAAGAAGTTGTTGACGAATGGACAAGTCCGTAGCTAAGAGGAAGTTCTAACACTACAAAGGAGCTTGGGCAAGTTCCTTGTCAAATGAAACTTGGGCATATCTTCCTCAATTAAGAGGAAGAGATAGACACAAAATTCTTGTCTTCGCTTGGGAAGAAAGGATGGGAGGATTAGGTAATCATCTAGCATCTGATACTCTTTGAGGACGTGTAGGGCATCCAAGACAAAAGTAGGCAAGAGGACTGATATTCTTTGAGGACTAGGAACCCAAGACAAGAATAGTCTTAGAAGGTCATACTCAATGAACCCCCGGGTGGGTATGTACCTTGAGAGACAATAATTAAGGTGTCTATAAGCCATTGGTCTCGCCAACATTGTGCTCTGATCTTATGAGAGATAGAGTTGTGAGTCAAGGCCTTGCTATGAACAATGTTGGTTACTATGATGCTACAACAGATGGATTGCCAATCCGGTTTCTCTTATGTGAATTCTTCAAGATTGAAAAATAGCCAAACACCTTGTAATGATTTATGAATACCTCCCTAGTTAAGAGGGAGTGTTGAAGAAAGTGTAACTAGGTTCGATCTTCATAAATGTACTTTTGATATTTGTATTTATTCAAGAAAAGAAATATTATTTTTGTTATATTTATCAATGAGTTTCTTGCTCATTGAAATAGGTCTAGCACATGTTAAAGTGCTATAGGTGAGTCAGAGAGTCCAAAGAAAATGTTGAAGACCTTAAGGGCATGTTACACCATGTATATTTATGTATTAGAGTCAAAGATATTCTTCCAAGCAAATTCACAAGTCCTCTCCTAGCAACGACATCACCAAAGAAGCAAATCTGAAGTGAAAAAGTCAAGTCGGCCTCAAGTCTACTAGTTGGCCTCAAGTCTACTAGTCGGCCTCAAGTCAGCCTAAGGGAGGGGCAGACCTCTATATATGGAGATTGCCCACTCCTCCAACGACAAGCATTCTTCACCTCTAAAATAAGCGAAGGTAGAAGGCAAGATTAAGGGCAACGAAGGTAACAGAAGGACGAAAGAAGAGTCTCCAAGGATAGCGAAGAAACGAGGAAGAAGACCAAAGTGTAATAGGGTTGTCTTAAGGCCTATTACAGTCACACATGCAAAGAGGTCATTACAGCACTACTATCACAGTAATATAATCTTGTTGGTTGGGCAATCAAAGTAGACCTATAAGGCCTCTCACTCAAGCGAAAAAGGAGCTCTCCCAAGCAAAGAAGGAAGAGGTCAATCTCACAAGGAATACGCTCACACATGCGAAGAAATAAGGTTGCACTACTATCATAACAAGTCTGCAACTATATCTCAAGAAAGAGCTCGGTTGGGCAAGGGAGAAAGGACTCCTCATATGTGAAAGAGTTTACTAAGGATCAAGGAGAAATATCTCTTCTAGAGCTAGCATAACAAGATCTATCATCAGTTGTCAGAAGAAGAACAAAGTGTCAGAGGACGAAGTGTCGGTAAACAAAGTGTCGAAAGAAGGAAGGACTTGACTTGTGCTTGGAGGATATTATTGTCAAGGGTCTAGGGTTTGGCATTGATCAATAAGAGAGCTCGAGATAAGGTTGACCTGGTTCCAGCGTTTTTATATAGTAGTTGCGTATGTCAATTCATTTTCTGTGCGCTGTGACGCAGCCCTTATATATGGGAAATTCCCCTTAGAAACCTGGCGTTGCCCATCCAATCATTCCTATTAGGTCAATGCCACCGGTTCTTACTGAATTTCCCATCCCCATACAATGCGCTTTAAGGGTCTTACGAAAGGATTTTCCTCTCTAAGAGAGAGAGGTTTTGCCCTAGCAGAAAGCCAACTTCTTGTGTTCTTGTTCTTATGTTTTTGGTAGCAGTTTGATGAAGAAAACACACATGCATTAATAAAAGGAAGAATAAGATTAAGCTAACAATATAAATAGTAAAAGAGCTTCACAAATTGTTATCAAATCTAGGGCAAGTGTAGTTAATGTGATTCTCCTAGCATGATAACTACTTGTGAGGTATTTTAATTTTTCTTCTTAGCACATTCTTCACTTGTTCTTATTAGAGTGTGTCTTCTTATATTCATCAAATAGTTACCAAAAACAAAGAGACAAGTACACAAGATTTTGGCTTTCTACCAGGGCCAAAACCTCTCCCTCTTGGAGAGGAAAACCCACACAAAATTCTTCTTATAGAGATTCCAATTGATGAGTACCAAGACCATGACACTTGACCTTCTAAGCCACTCCAAGGCCAAGACACCAATCCTCTTCTTTGTCACTGCTGATATCATCATCAATGTACGGCTGAGATCTTCATTACTGCTACCATCACTGCTGCATCTTCATAGAGATCTTCACCATATCAACGAGGTCATCATACCATTCTCCATTATGACCTTGTCTTCGATAATATTATGATCAAGACTATTATGTCAAGAACATGGTTGTGTCAAGTATGCTAATAGAGTATTATGCCGAGACAGTGTGTCACTGTGAGGACTATTAATAAGGTATGTCGAGATCATGATTGTATATAGAGACAGAGATATGAGACCTTCTTCATTACACCTATGTCAAGATTGTACCTCTGTGGCATCCATTTGAAATTGTCTCACTGTTTTGTCACCTGAACTGTGAGGATCTCAGACCTGTACCCATCCTGTAACCATCAAGAAGTCACTGAGAATTTGAGTTTTTGTCCTCACTCGAAGTTGCAAATGAGTCTGAATTGTTACCCTCCTGTAATGCGGATTGCAGTCATGTACCCAACCGAATCATCTCAGAGAAATTGTGAGTTCATGCTCTTCTCTTTTGCAATTGTTGGTTTGTGGTAGCATCGGATGTGATCTAGCCATGAAAATTGGTGGAGAGGCTAAGATACATAAGATCTCCAAGCCCCAAAAATGGTTTCGGGAAATTCCACCTGATTGGAGAGATATTAAAATAATTAATATTTTTAATGGGGTTCCTAAGTCTAAACTTAGGAAAATTAAAATATTAATGGGTATTAATATAAAACTGGGTGAGAATGTTCTAAAAGACATGGATCAAGCCAAATCTAATCTTAGTTGTTGATTAGGGACTTAATCTCAGCTGTTGAAGACTCAACAAGAAAAGTATAAGAGGAGGCTTGAAGGTCAGTTGGAGATACACCCAATTGATCAGTCAGTTTGATTTGCTGGAGCTGGGTTTGCTGAGAGAATCAAACCAATGATCTGTTTCAACGAGGGGTAGTTCGGCACGAGGCCAAGAATACATAGCAGAGACGCATAGATAGTGCCAGAGAGACAGTGCAAAGCCTGGAGAGGTTGCGCCGAGGCAGCTGGGAGCTACGCAAAGGCTGAAGAGGCCAGTGTGGGTGACGCAGAGGGTCTGAGAGCTGACGTCGAGGCTTCAGTAGTTGCGTAGAGGCTAGCAGAGCTAACGCAAGGCCAAGAGGTAGTGCCGGAAGAATTTTCGTGGGGCGAACTGAGTGCTGGTGAGCCAGGAAGGGTGATGCAGTCCTTGTAGAGTGACGCAGAGCAGCAGAGAAGCTTGGAGCAGCGTTCGCTATCTAGCTAAGGAGCTTCCATTGTTGTTGCGGGATCGTTCATCCGATGATTGATCAGCCGGAATATCTATCTCCGAGGAGAGGTACTACTGCCGAGGGCATTCTCTGTTGAGTGAGCCATTTCTGGCACCCTAGATGTATTCAGAAACTGCATAATAATAAAACCCTCATATCTACTACACCAGTCTTCCCGCATTGGGTTTTTCGTCCCCAAGAGGTAGTGCCGAAAGAATTTTTGTGGGGCGGACTGAGTGCTAGTGAATCGGGAAGGGTGATGCAGTCCCTGCAGAGTGACACAGAGCAGCAAAGAAGATTGGAGCAACTTTCACTATCTAGCTAAGGAGCTTCCATTGTTGTTGCGGGATCGTTCATCCGGTGATTGATCAGTGGGAATATCTGTCTCCGAGGAGAGGTACTACTGTCGAGGGCATTCTCTATTGGTTGAGCCATTTCTAGCACCCTAGATGTATTCACAAACTGCATAATAATAAAACCCTCATATCTGTTCCACCATTCTTCCCGCATTGGGTTTTTCCGAGGAGGATTGTCCAAAAATAACGATGTCCCTTGTGTGTTGTCTTAGTTATTTCCAGTGTTCCACTAGGATGCATCCCCCAGGGTCGGGTGCGCGCACCCCTCGCACCCCACGCACCCGAGATGAGGAGTCTCTTGGGGGTTTGTTTCCCCACGCACCCTTTTTGGGGAGTCTCGAGGAGACGCAAGGGGGTGTGTTTCCCCAGTGTGCGAGTCTAGACTCCCCGAAAAGGGTGCGCTTGGGCGTCCCCCTTCAAAAAGGGTGCTTCTGGGCATCCCCCTTTAAATTTGTCTAATAAGAATTAAAAATTCAAAATTCAAAATCAAAAATTCAAAAATCAAAACCATTAATTTTTTTTTTTAAACTAAAATTAAAACTAAATAACTAAAACTTAAAAGTCTAAAAGAAATTAAAATTAAAACTAAATAACTAAAGCTTAGAAGTCTAAACCTAAAAGTCATGAAAGGAAAAACTTAAAAGCTCATTTCATTTCAACGTAAAGTCATTTCCATTTCCACGCAAAGGCATTTCCATTTCCACGCAGCGCTGAAATTCCATTTCCACGCAAAGTTGAAAGCGTGAACAGTGAACACGCCCAGCCAACATCCCTGCCGCCGCCGCTGAGCCAAGACTCTAAGCCAGTCGCCTTGCATTGCTCCAACCCGTTGTTTGCCTGAACATTGAGTCGTTGCGGCTGAGAGACGTTGCGCTGAGAGACGGTGAGCCGAATCATTGCCGCTGAGAGACGCCGAGCCGAGACAGCATGCTGCGTCATCTTGCAGGCTTGTTGTTGGCAGTTGCTCCAACCGCTGTTAATTAATATTTTGACCATGACTTCCAGCCGCAGCCCAGCATCCTCGGACCTCCTTTGCCGTCAACCCTCTGTCCCTAACGATGTGCTGCTCCACGTCCAGGTAGACACTGAAGCTTGAAATCTGAACTGTGTTACTGTTGTAGTTTAAAAAAAAAATGTTGTAACAGTGAACATACAACCTGCTGTAATTCTTAAATTTTTTTTTTTAATTTGATATCATTTGTTTAAACTTTAATTATAATGTTTTAAATTTTAATAATTTTAAATATAAACTTTAATGAAAACTTCAAAATGCTTTAAAACACAGTCACTCGAATTTAATTTTTATTTTTTGTTTATGTTTTTGTTTTTAAATTTTAATAATTTAAATTTAATTCTACTATATTTCCATTGTAAATTTTAATTTACATAATGAATTGTTTTTATTTTTTTTAAACTCTTCCTATAGGGCAGAAAAACAAAAAAAAAATTGCAAAATAAATTAAAACAGTGACACAACAAGCTGCAAGCCTGCAAGTGTAAAATCGTTGATTACAACATGAGCAGCCACAGTGACATTGATGGTGATAGTGATTATGATGTAGAGGACCAATCATTGAGATTGAGTCCTTGATGCTGATTTATCATTTTATTTTCAGTGCTCACTATCCATTTTTCATTTTTGAGTTGCGACACTAGATATTGATGACTTGACTCTTCACTCTTAACTATTTTTGAGTTTGAACCTTGAAACTTTGAGTTATATAAATTTAGTGTTCAAACTTTGAAAATATACTAGTATGTTTTGCTTTCAAATTATATTCTAGAATGATGAATGATGAATTTAGTTTTTAAATCAATGTAGATTGTAGAATGATGAACCATTGAAAGATGAATGATATCGATCAATGTATTTGAATATTTTATTATTGACTTTTATTTTTGTTTTTTGAATCCCATGGTATGTATAAATAATAATTAATTCAATAATGAGACTTGTCACTTGAGTATGTCATATGAATGATGTATGTATCAAAATGACTAATGAGGATGGATCAATGATTCAAATTTCAATTGTCTATTTAATATTTTTATGCTTTCATTATTGAACAGTGAACAATGATATGAACTTGAATTATATATATATATATATATATACCTCGACGACTCCCCACACCCCCGAAATTTCCCTAAAATTTGAGAGTACTCCCACACATCCCCCTTGTGCGTCTCCCCGCACCGGAGTCTTAGTGGAACATTGGTTATTTCAGTTGTTGATCTGTATATGAGTTAAGGCTGCATTTGTGTTTATTTCAATATTTATATTTATAAATAACTTGTAAATGGAATAAACAAGTAGGGTAAATTAAACCAGATAATGCAGTAGGGATTTCTAACGTGTCAGACTTAGAAATTTCAACAGCGGTGACCCTAGTTGGGTATATATAGTGGTGATGTCTCCATTTTGAGCCAACTTGACCAAGTCAATCGCTGTGTCTCTTATATGAGTCGACATGACATACATATACATACATACATACATACATACATATATATATATATATATATATATATATATAATATATATAATATATATATATAAGGTCGACATGATTGTTCTCTTTATCATTTTGCTTGTCTTCTTCCTGAGGATTGTGCTTGTCTTGGAGGGCTAATCTAGTCACTAGGTAGACTCATAGATTACATATATGTTCAAGAAGAGCTCTTTGACTCTTTGACTTTCCTAGACCTATGAAATGAGCAAGAAACTCATTCTTATAATTTATAAAAATAATATTTATTTTTCTTGATAACTACAAAGATCAAAATTACATTTGTAAATACCGAACCTAGTTACACTTTCTTCAACACTCCCTCTTAACTAGGGAGGTATTTATAATGGTACTTGGTCATTCTCAATCTGAAGAATTTCTCATAAGAAGAATCGGATTAGTAACCCAACTGTATAGCATCATAGTAAGCAACATTGTTTCCACTGCAAGGCCTTGACTGACAGCTCTATCTCTCATTAAATCAGAGCACAATGTTGGCGAGACCAATGATTATAGACACCTTAATCATTTTCTCTCAAGGTACATACCCACCCGAGTGTTCACTGAGTATGACCTTCTAGGACTATTCTTATCTTGGGTTCCCAACCCTCAAAGAATATCGGTCCTCTTGCCTACTCTTGTCTTGGATGCCCTACACATCCTCAAAGAGCATCGGATTCCAAATGATTACCCAATCCTCCATTCTTTCTTCAAAAGTGAAGACAAGAATGTTGTGTCTAAATCTCCCTCTCAACTAGGGAGGATATCATGTGTTTACATTTCTCTTCATGGCCTTCACCTAGACTTACGGTTGTTAGTCCTGGTCTAGTGCATGACACATGAAATAGAAAAACGCAACTGTCACTCCTTTTTAATCAGGGGTGTTCTAATCCAAGCTCCCTCTTAGCTAGGGACTTTTCTATACATCAACAACTTCTTCATCGTGGGTGCTTCGGCTGTTTGATCAACTTCTCTCCTTGATGTCAAGAAAATTAGTTGAGCTTCTTCCTTGTAGGGTAACAACCATCGATCACTTTCCTCCTTAGTTCATCATGTCATTCCTTTCTTCATGGAAAGTGGCCTTCTTCATATTCAGAAACTTCGTCATATGACTACTTCTTTCTCATCATGCTTCTTCCATTCATCACATGAATGCTAGTTGTACTTGTAAGTAATCGTACTTGTAAGTAGCCCTGCATGAACTTATCCAAATATTATTCAAGAAATCAAAACATATTATTAAATCAAATCATACCTTGGTGGTTCTTCATCATGACATATCTTTGTAGGTATCAGCGTCCTGCATACATGTTGACTCATCTCTCAAAGATATCCATAGCCAAGGGTCTTCATCTTTTCCATTAGAGTCTTCGTATTTTTCCGAGAGATTTTTCTAGTCAAGTCTTCTTGATCTTTTGGATGTTGATTGCCTTCATCAGGGTTGCATATCTCACAATCTCTTCCTTCCTTACACATTTCATTCCCAAGTGCTTTTAATCAGAGTTTCTTAGGTGTGATCAACCACCTCATACTTCATATGAAGACATATTATGTTGATTTCATCTAGTGTGTCTTATGTCTTCTTGCATCCTATCAGAGGAGGAGATCCTTTTTCTCTTGATCATGCTTCCCAAGATAGAAGTAATGATCCATGTTACCTGCAATCATATGACATGTAATTATAATATTAAACACAAGCATACATACCTCATTTTTACCTTCAGGTCATCGAGGCTACTTCCAGTAGCTTCCTTGATTGAAGAGATCTTCAATCCCTTGATCTGCTTCATGTCATCATACCATTATCTCATGGATTCCATAAGTTGGAGTTCTTGTTGAAACACTTGCTTCCTCTCTAGATTAGTGAACACTATGATGAGAATTCCATCAGAGAATTTTGAGGATCTTGTATATCCCTAATTGGCAGATGTTTCCCTTTTGACTTGATGTATGATGAGCTTTGTCCTAGATGACTCTTTCCTTCAATGTCCGCTGAGTTTTTCAAGAGCTATATCCTTCATATTTTGTTTGTCATAGATTTTGTCCTTCATGATTCCCATGGTGATGTCACAAGCCCTTGTTTCTAATGCTTCCATGATGCCACGATGCATCTTAACATCATTTTCATATCCTATAATAGAAGCTTATGATAGGACCCTTTTGTGAGGGATATCATCTTACTCATAGGAGAGATTTGTTACTCTCTCTTTCCTTGGCCTTTTTCTTCAGTGTCCTCCATCTATCTAGTGATATGAGCTTTCAAAATATTTCCATAGCATTGAGTCTTAGCTATACTTATTATGTCTTGCTTGAGGACCGACCTTGCCTTTCCTTTTTGCCCATGGTTGAGTTCTTTTATCCTTCAATACTTTTTGCCATTAACTTGTCTTTCTTCATCTTTTACTTTCATGTAGATCAGATATCATGTAACCTTCTTTATTGCACCTTAAGAGAATGAGTTTATCATCTACATCACTTTGATGTCTCCAATATTGTGATGTGAGGGGATCTTTCATAAATATCCCTTTTCATAAGTTCAGAGGAGACCTTATGATGACTTCAGTGACTTAGAGGACTATGTCTATCCTCCTTCATGCAAAGAATCTTGGTAACCCATCCAATTCATAGATGTCCTTGCAATAATGAAGTCATTTAAGCAAACTTGAATATAGAATGAAAAGATACTTAGTTTTCATGTGAAGATGAAATTCTCACCTTGATGCTTTCTTGAATGATCTCTATTGTCGCACAGATTGTCACGACAACGCTCAGACTGAGGGCCGTCACTCATATCCCCGATCTCTCTGTTTAAGCCTGTCTCCCGCAACTAAGGGGGGTAGACCCTATGGGAAAATGGATGACCAACTGAGAGCCAGTTGGGCTGGGAGACACGAAGGGAAACAAGCACTTAATTGATTTTATTAAGTTAATAGACTAGTGCCTTAAGGAGCTAATGATTAAATGATTATTTATTGAATATTGCAGAAATATTAACCATGTAGAACAATCATTTATCATCATATAACCCAAGCGATGAAAGATTTTCAACAAATGCACAACGCCTTTAAATGACCCAGCAATTAAACTTCAAGAAAAATTAAATGCTTTAAATGATCACAAAATTTAGATGCTGACCAGCTACCACTTTCATATATCCAACTTGTAAATAAACATTTTAAGTGCGTTTAGTTATAGAAAAATGGACCACAAAAAATGAAATTTCAATTTTTTTTATTAATGCTGAAGGAATCCGCAGGAAGTAATGCTGAAGAGAAATGCGGACATGGAGCTGTGAGGAGACATGGATTTGATTTGCAGCAGAGTAAGAGGAGCTTTAATTATTTTCCAGAAATCTTGACAAAAAAATTTAACTCGCTCTCCTTCAGATTTCTTGAAACCCTCATAAAAAAATTTAGATCTGAAAATGAATGATTTTAAAACCCTTGGAATGTAAGGTTGCTGGTTGATATTTTTGGAAAGCAATTTTAAATGTAACCCTAGCAAACAGATAGCTTGGAGAATCTCGAATTTCTTCAGCAAAAAACCTGCAATAACTAATCCTGAGGCCAGATCTTACCCTCCAGGGCCTAGATCTGGCTTCAAACAAAAATTTCTCCTTAGACCTGTAACCTACAACCTGTAATGGCAAAACAGAACACCCAAAGATAATATGTGCCAGAATCGAAACTGAAAACCCTAACTAAATAATTACCATATTCACAAACTGCAGACTCTAAAATAGCCAGATTTCTCGTTATGCCACATAAATATTTTCAGAATTTAAATTTTAATGTGAGATACTTCAGAAAACCCTGCATGCATTCATTAAAAAAAAAAAAAAATTCAGATGATAAGCCCGGGATTAAAAAACTAGCTGGGCTCTTTCAGAAAACACAATCTGCGAGTTGGCCGGTTCAGCCGAGAACTTCCCCTAACGCCCAGTAAACTCAAAACTTAAGATTTTCTGCACAGCTTAAAATCAACCATTAACATAGAGGGAGAAAACAATAATGAAATCCAGATCAAATGGAGATACCTACCATTATATTTCAGAATCTAAACTATCGTTCAAACCCCAGAGATCAGACAAGATACCTGTGCCTGAATCAATCTTCATCAAGCTATTATCAATGACTGAAAATAAGATTGTGCAGAAAAATAAAACAATCTCCAGAAGAGTAACACCAACAAGATTTTCAACCCCAAGTCTTTCTTTATTGCACAA
The DNA here is from genome assembly GCA_000404065.3 of Pinus taeda. NCBI lineage: Eukaryota > Viridiplantae > Streptophyta > Pinopsida > Pinales > Pinaceae > Pinus > Pinus taeda. The sequence goes on along the minus strand of APFE030463129.1, from coordinate 204,264 downwards.
AAACTGACTACAAGAAAGCTTTCTTTAGCACCAGACTCTCAGATCTAAACTAATCTCAAATGACCCCTAGCACCCTATTTAAAGGAAAAATTCCCAACGGCTAGTTCGAGTGATCCATGTCAAAATGATCTCGACGGTCGATGAGGATCAAGATATCTTTTAATCTCATTCGTCGAATTTTTAAATGCATTTTAATATTAAAAATTTGAAATTCTGCATTTATTTACTCAAAATTTTGACTTATTATTATTTTATTAAGTTTTTTAAGTTTTTATTTTTTTTATTTTTTTTTATTTTTATTATTATTTTTATTTATTTTTTTAATTTTTTTTTTTTTATTATTATTTTTTTATATTAATATCTTTTATTTTTTTTATTATTTATATCTTTTTATCTTTTTATTGTTTTTTTTTTTTCCAATTTTTTTATTTTTATTTTTAAATGGATCATCGAAATTAGCCTTTGGAAAAATCGCCTAGGACCTAGGACTTAGGACCTGTGAGGGGATTAAAACATTTCCTAACCCTCAAGACACTTTACATCATGACTTTTACAATTTTACATCGGAAGGGGGAAAACCCATTTGACATAGACCCTCATAGACCACCCAGTTCTGCGACACAACTATAATCTAGCAGATCAACGCACTAGGATTCCCCTAAGATGCTAATGACAAAATTCATTCCCGCTTTGGGGTTAGGCTAAAGGAAAACTCTGCCGATCATGGATCGGTGAGACAAAAAACCTTCCGGAACGTAGATTATCACTAAAACATTAGGTCCACCTAGGCAATTTACATACATGATTCAGCTCTGCTAAGATTATTTACAATTTACACATGCAGACTGGATTTACAATCATAATATGATCAAGTCAACGATGACTATCAAATGGCACGGACACGTCAATCAAGTGCTATCCCTTTTGCGAAAAAAGGGGGTGTACTGCTGTGGGAAGTTGACACGTAGTGGTCAACAATCTCCTTCAATGAGATTCTTGCTTGAGCTGCCTGGTACAATTGAGTTCCAAGACTTTTCTTGAGACTTCCTTGCCTTGTTCAGCACCAAGCGCTACTGCTTTTTAAAATATGTTGAGATTACTTGATTCCTTGTGAGGGTATGAGATCAAAATCAAGAATTTGAGAGTACTGTCATGATGCCCATCCAAGATGTGGCATTGTGTTCTCCTACTGTAGTGATATTGCTGTACTGTATGATATGATTGTATATCCTTGTAACCTTGTTGTAGTGCTCCTTGCTTGGAGTGGAACCTTGCTTGAGTTGACTAGCATGAGCAAAGATCTTTGAGGCCTTCGAGCATGGTTCAATACCAAGCATCAAAACTGCTTCAGACTAAAGTCATTGAGATATCTGTCGTATAGATTGTAATGATATCCAATTTGGGGCTAGCACTGAAACTGGGAGATGTACTGTGTTTTCCTTCTTTTGACTGTCATCTGAATTCTGAGCACTAGCATTGGGACTTCACTTTAACTGAGATTACTTGATCTTGAATTTTCTTGCTGTTGTTTACTGCTTGTTGAAAGCTGATCTTTCAATTTTGACAAAGCTTTTCAAGTTTGCTTTGATGCCCTTCTTGAAGACTGATTCTTGTATGTCTCTTTTGTTGACCTTCCTTTGACTTCAGCCTAGTCACCTTCTTGGGGCTAGTGCCCTTACCCTAAAGGATGTTTATAAATAGTAAATAAATACACATAGACGCTCCTCCTTTGTATCATCTCACTTATTCGTGTGGTTATTTGATAAAAGCCTAAGGGCACTTCTGAAATGTCCGCTCTACTTGTGTTTCAGTGGTTGATCTCTTGCTCAAGCACACTATGGTTTGGGTTTGTCTCTCTCATGTTCAACATTACAGTGCTGTTATATTTCTACCAACTGTTATGGTCAGATTAGGTTTTGAGCAGAGAATACACCATAGATCCACAAGCTTATGAATCCTACATTTGCAAGGTTCTGATGCCTCTCTTGCAAGCATACTCAAAACTCAGACCTGCAATATCAGAGTCGAGTTTGAAATTTGTATCTTGCAAGGTTAGCTCATGATCGCAGGTTAAACCTGCCATATATATTGGAACTTTAGTTATTCCCTAAATATCTGCACATTTAATTATTCTTTGTCCTGACAATATGTCCCATGGAAGTTAATTCTGATCCAACTTTGTGCTATCATGCAGAATTTAGAAAGAAAATATGCTAGACCTGTATCAATATAAAATCATTATTTTTCAATCATGCTTTTCCTGACTATAGGATATGTAATCAGAATTATGATATCAGTTAGTAGTGTTGTACTTGCAGGGGACTGATTTTCTTTAAACAGCTGCATTTATGAAATGTAGGCAATTGATTTATGTAAAAGGAAGAGAAGGTTGAAAGCCCATTAGGATTAAAATTTGGTTTTAATTTAATATTTAAATTTCAAAAAAAAATTAAAATCTTAAATTCTAACAGAGGATATTACAATGAAGAAAATATATCTCATGCTATAAAGACTATCCTTCAGCCAAACAGCCATTTCTTGGGGGCATCTATTCCACCAAAATTGCCCAGGACTTACCCCTAGCCCCAACTATATAATAAACAGCCCACTTGTGCAGGGGTGCCAGCCCACAAGGGGCAGAATATATACCTGATTTTAACCTCCTTGGTGGGAGAAATAACAACACCCCGCTTTACCAATCAATCAAACCATTATTGACATGCAGCAAAATACCATAAACTCTGATTAGTGCCTCTTGCTTTCAGCCTCTCTCTATTAAAAATGTCAGCACTTTGGGATGATCTTGGTGACCTACAACCTTAGAATATAAAATTACAAACGTACATCTCTTTTATCCATATTCCATACCTCTATACAGATGACGAAATCCTGAACGCTTGACTTGAACTGCAGACCTTGTGCTAAAGCACCTTTGAAAATGCCAAAAGAGTAGAGAACTGCTATTGCAACACCTTGCCACCATGTTAAAAATACAATGGACTTAAATACAAGAAACTTCGCCAAAGGTTTGATTGGCTCCAACACGTCCTTTGTAACTGTATAAAATTGAACTAGACAATATAATGCCCATGATTGACTAAAGTTTAGCACAACTGCTAGGTAAGGGTACCTGAAAATGATTGACAGAGAAGTCAGATTTGTAACCAAAGGAGAAAGTAATCAGCACCTCAGCATAGCTAAAATAAATGCAGACCCTGTAACAAAATAGAAAGCTAGTGCAAATGAAGGATACCACATCAATGATTCAGGCATGGCTAATTTTTTTCACCACTAAAGGTTATTTTCACACAAAGACATTGTGACATACCCATAATACCACTTGAACTCTCCTTCCCCATAAACACCAAACGATTCAAGCACCACTGCTAAAATTGCAGAAAGGGTCTTTATTATCATCTGAGAAAACCAGATGGCACAATAGGTCAGAATAAAAAATCCAAAAATGCAACCACAGTTCAAAATTCTTATAAGCATAGAAATAATCTGATACAACAATGTGAAGGAGTAATCTTTTGAGGATGACAAACACATACATATTGAACAATGCCAAATTTAACCACTTGGAAGAACCACTGCCCAAGTCTCCATGGCTTAAAGAAATAATTCAGAGGGAAAGGGTGCTTTACAAATCCCTTTTCACAAAAGGGTTCCAATAGGGGCGTGTTGGCATTTGAACGCCCCTGCCTCTTCATGAACTCAATAGTTCTTTCCTCTCCACCTACAACAGTTCACGCCATCTTAGGTTAGACATGAAAACTTTGCAGGCCTCCTTACTATATTTATATTGACAAACATGACATAAGCCACCTACAGATTCCTCAATTTGCATAAACAACTCTAAAAGACAAAACATAACAACTCTATACTATATGTAAAGAATCTTTTAAAGGACAGAGGCTATTATAATAATAAACATAACTGGATTTTACTAAAATAAGTGCTATCAGAAAATGTTTCCAAACAATGGTCCCAGAAAACATTGGTGTAAAACAATGTAATTGCATTTTCTAGGTTTCCACATAGTGTGGCTTAAGAAACTCCAGTTAAAGACACCTATTGTATCCAGGCACACAGATCCGACCAATCTGTAACCGATATTCCATAATCACACCTACAGGATGAGCAGCTTTCAAACATAAGTTACAAAGATGTAAAGTATTGGGCCCACAAATCCTGTAATATTTTTGAGGTGTTTCATAATTAATGTTCATTTTAAGTAGATGCTTCTCATTCATAGCCTGGTGGAATAGCTCCAGTTGTTGAGATATTTGAGCTTCATGCAAGACAACTTGGGGCCAATTCCCTGGCATAGCTGCTTCTATTGCATGCCTAATTCAATGTCTCTGTTGTGTCAGGCACCGTAATCATAGTCAATGGGTTTACACCAGGTATTATCCATGAAATATGGGGAAGTGCCCGAGGGCTTCCCCATGAAGTTTTCCTTGAAAAAAAGGTGTTCCTCATTGGAAATGCAAATGGAAGTTCAAACTTCTTTTATTCCTCTACTGCACAAAACTCCTAATCTAACCATGTACCAGTACCAGAAACCTGTGAAACTTGGAAAGGCCTCTAAAACACAAGTGCCCATGAGGGGCATAGGGCCTATATGAAGTCTAAAGAACCTAATCTATGAACATTGAAAAATGAAGACAAATGAACCTCTAATCTGTTTCTAAATCTACTTACAAATTAACCCATCAGGTTATCATTCTTATTTTATTGCCAGATAACGTGTTGCACAAAACACTGGATCGCCTGGAAGTTTCTGAAACAGGTACGACTGGAAACACGACCCCAAAATCATCCTTTATAATTGAGGTTGTACATCCAAGATCCAAAAATCAGCCTTTATACATGAAAGAATAACATTAAATATTTCAAGGGCCACTTTGGACACTCTTCCACATGCTACACACCAAGCCAACGTGGAAGACACTTATCCAAGCTAGCTTTTTCAACACTCCCTCTTAACGAATGAAGTGTTCTTCACCAAGACCAACTTGTCCCTGAAAAATATAAATCTACCTTTCCCAAAGACTTCATGAGAATTTCTGCAACCTACTCATATGTGGATATGTACCGCAGCTCAACTGTGTGATGTAACTAGGTTCAGTTTTCATAAATATGAAATGTACTTTTGATTCTTGTATATTGTAAAAAAGAAATAAAAATTATTATTATTATTATTTTAGCATGGGTTTCATGCTCAAGGTCAATTTATTTGTAGGTCAAGCACCCATTGAGTGCTTCTAGGGTTTGTCATAGAGTCAAAGAGTCAATTGAGTCATTGTCATATATGAAAGACTCCAATGGGCACTTTGTATCATATAAAAGAAATTTATTTAGAGCCAAAAGAGTCAAATGTCCTCCTCCAAGACCAAGTCGGCCTGCTAGAAAACAAGTCGGCTTCATTAGGGCTTCTCGACCTTATCAAAGAAGCCTATATGCAGGAGCTCAACCTCATTTGAAGATATCATCATCAAGTTTGATCAAGGACAAAAAAAGAGACCTAGAAGGAGCAAAGAAGAAGAGAATATAAGGAAGAGAAAATCAAAGTTTTGAAGCTTGTTTTGGGTTACATAATTCCACATGTGCGAAGAATTTCGGGCACATATTGCAGCTACAAATCTGAAATTTCAGATCTCTAGAGAAGTAGAATTTTGGTGTCACTAAGATCAAGTGTGCAAGCTGAATTTCCAAGAAGAAAGAAGCAATCCTAACGAAGGACAAAAGAAGAAAGTTTCACCATCTTTTCCCACTGCGAGTTAGGGTTTCTGCAATAGAAGCAGAAAATCACAGCCCTGAAGCCATGACCAAAATCTGAAGCAGAAGCTGAAATTTGAAGTTTAGGAGCAGATTGACTTGGGTTGACTTTGTGAAGGACAAGCTCATCAAAAGGAGAAGTTGACTTGGTCTTTGGAGGGGTCTTTGTCAAAGGTCTTAGATCTTGGAATTCGTCATCTGAAGATTCTATAAGAAGAGAAGGATTCTCGTGGGTTTTCCTCTCAAGAGGAGAGGTTTTGGACTTGGCTAACAGCCTACATTTTGTGTCCTCTTGTCTCTTTGATCTTCATAGTTTGGTAGTTGTTTGATGATAAGAACACTATAATAATCAAGTAAAGAAAAAGTTAATTACAAGTACATCCATTTAAGTAAAAGAACACCACAAGCAGTGATCAAAGTAAGAGAAATCACCCCCTAATCTAGCTGCCCTTGATTTCTCAACATGGTATCAAAGCTAAGGTCACAACAGCAAAGGCAGCTTGAAGATCATCCAATTGAAGAAGGATACAAAGGGTTGAGCACAAGGGGAGCATCAAAAAAATCAAAGCTTCAAGGAGGACTATTCATCATCAAGGATCATATCATCTAGAAGGAACAATACTTGGAAGAAGAAGACCTCAAGCACCCCACCTCCACTCAAAAGACTCTACATTTGAAGCATCTTGAGAAGTCTCCACATTCTACTCTCTGCATCCAAGGGAAAGCAAGAAGAAGCACTTCATCATCATCAAAGGAATCAAAGTGATCTCCTTCTCATTGAAGAAAGGATCACATCTCAAACATTCTTGAAGAAGATCATCTATCCCCATCTTTAAGAAGAAGTGTTGTCTTTTGAAGAAAGAAGATCATCAAGGAAGCAATCATCATCAGAGAGCATCTTCATCTTCACTTGACAAGTAAGTATTCTATATTTTATGTCTCAATCTCCAATGACTTCTTTCTGCAAGAAGAACAACAAACTTGTTGGGTCATCGAAATACCTTGCATGGAAGAAGAGAATAGATTTTATCCTCATAGAAAATGAAGTTAGTGAATATGTCACGGGTTCTATCACCAAACCTTCTCAAGAGAAATCTCAAGCTCTATCGAAATATATGAAAGGAGAAATAAGATCTCAAAGGATCCTCATTGAGTCAATCCAAGATTCTCTCATCCCCTATATAGAAAAGTTGAAGACATCAAAAGATATATATGAAAAGCTGGTACAATTGTTCTCTGTAAGCACTGCAAGAGAAATAATTTCGTTAACAACCGAACTATACAAGAAGAAGGTATCAAAGACTGAAGGGGTAGCCTCATTGTTAAAATTGGCAACTGTGGCCACTCTCCATGTGGGTCATCTTATTTATGGCAGCTGAAATTTTTCTTGGACTCCTCTTATCGAGAGGTGTAGGATTGATCTAAAGATCATCCGATTCCGATAAGTATCCATGGAGATATGAATTTATTTGTGTTATGGGACAATTTGTCAAGGTCGGCCAACAACCCAACTGCCCCACTTGTGCTCCATGTTTTAGTATAAATACAAGTGCCTTGCAAGTCATTTGTACACAAAACTCTCTTGATATTTCTTCTTCTCCACTTGTTTTCGGTTTTAGTGGAAAGAAGACTCTCTAAGGGAAAAATGCAATCCTAGAGGATGATGCCCTAGCTCATGATAGCCATACATTGTCCAGAGAAAGGTCTAAAAACGCAGACATGAAGATGATAATGATGTCCTAGCTATACGTTGTCCAGAGGAAGCCTAAAACGCAGTCGTGTCGTGAAGAAGATATGCCCTAATCCTCTATGCTGTCAAGGAAGACAACCCTTGTCTAATATGTTGTCCCAAGGGTGACCCTAACCGCAGTTATGGAGATGCCCTAAATACACAGCCATGGAAATAAAGGCAGGAACCCTAGCCACAAACTAAGGGAAAGGAGATGCCCTAAACATAGTTGCTACGCTAACTAATGGAGATGCCACCTAAATGTTGTCTTAGAAGAGTGTTCTACACAAGGAATGCCCTCGATGTCATGGAAGGAAAAACCCTCATCCTACACGCAGTCATGAAAGGTATACCCTCGCTGTCATGGAAGGAATGCTCTCACACTTTAATGTTGAGATAAAGAAGCCACACCTTCAGCTATGCTTAACATTGTTCTAAATAAGGATGCTCTAACTATTGTTTTGATTGAAACATAGTGATGAATGATAGATCCAATCGTTGTCTTAACGGAAGCCTATTGCTATCACCCTAATGTTGTCATAGAGGAGAAGACATTAGCATTGCTATGTGTTAGGCCGCAGGTCATAGCACTATAGCTAGCCACCTTGGTCTTATGATGAATGTTGTAACCAGTGTTGTGAAAATCGCGTTTAAATCGCGCGTTTTTCAAAAAATCGCAATTTTTTCCCTTTGGCGATTAAATCGCGCTTTTTAAGGGAAAAAATCGTGGTAAAAAAATTTTTCCCAATTTTTTGAAAAAATCGCGCTTTTTTCGAAAAAAGCGCGATTTTTTCAGTAAAAAGCGCGGGGTCGGGCGGCAGCGGGTTTTATATGAAAAAAATTAGATTTTGTTTTTGCCCATTTGGACAGCGCGCGGGTTAGGAAGAGCTCTGAGCTGGAGAGAGGGGTTGGAGGGCGATTTCGCCGATTCTAAGGGTCTACGCTCACCATTTCGAGAGGAGATCGCCATTTTCACCGTAGAAACGGTATGTAGGTTGATTTTTTTTAGTTTTCATTGTTTCAAAACAATGTTTTTCT
>APFE030463129.1:87422-194389 GCA_000404065.3 Pinus taeda | reverse complement strand
AAATCAATAGGATTAGACTTCAGTTATTTTCTTCATTTTATTGTATATGACATTATGACATGATGAGATACATTATTTTTTGTTGATATTTTGAGGCTGAGTTGGGACTCAGGAGTCAGGACTTACTATTCAGGACATGATTCAATGTTATGTGTGATTTTAGCGTTAGAAATGATATTAAACATCTTATATATTAGTTTTTTTATCATATTTATGTGTCAATGTATTTATTTTATGTTCTAGATGGTTTAGATATTGAAAAAATTGAAAAAAAATGAAAAAAATGAATATTTTTGTTCCAAACGCTTTTTTCCCGCTTTTTTCCGCTTTTTTCCCGATTTTTCCGATTTTTTCATTTTTTTCCCCGCGCCGATTAAATCCCGCTCGCGCTTTTCACAACATTGGTTGTAACATTATAGACAGCATAGTATATGACTACAAGATGCATAGTGCAGCATAGTGCACACAGTAGCAGCAATGCGTACAGGATGCATAGTGCATAATAGTGCACACAGTAGCAGCGATGGGTATAGGATGCATAGTGCAGCGTAGTGCACACAGTAGCAGCAATGAGTACAGGATGCATAGTGCACACAGTAGTAGCGATGGGTACAGGATGTATGGTGCAGCATGGTGTAGCTCAGTGATGTTGGACATAGTGATGGTGCAGCATGGTGGAGCTCAGTGATGCTAGACATGGTGATGGTGCAGCATGGTGTAGCTCAGTGATGCTGAACATACTGATGGTGCAGCGTGGTGTAGCGTAGTGATGCTGGATATGGTATGATGGTGCAGCATGGTGCAGCACAGTGATAGGCTCAACATGGTGATGGAGTCACCTTGGAGAATCAATTGAAGCAGCATGTCTTCAACTAAGTCCAACTACCTCATGTATCATCTTCTTAGAGATGATCTCTGCTCTTATTTATATAAGTCAAAGTGTTGACTTCTGTTGTATATGTACTCTCTCTCTCTCTCTCTCTCTCTCTCTCTGTTGAACTATTCAAGAACATATAATGGGTTTCCCCACATTGGGGTTTGTACCTGGCTAGCGCCACATCTTGTGTCCTCTTGTCTTGGCTTGTCTTCTGTGATTCATGTTTATGTTCTCTCTGCAATTTACTATTATGTTGATGTGATTGCTAATCTGGAAAAGATATTGAGCTAACTATGAAAATTGAAATAAATTGCCCTAAGCATAGAACATACCTAAAATTAACACTCATACCTTGAGGGTATCTGAAATAAGAGATCAACTACAAGAGCTAAGAGAAGTGATGTCTAATCGAGAAATGACCACCATTGTCCTCAATGCACTACCTGATGAATGGGGAAACTTTGTATCAAGTATCTACAGAAAGAAGAAAACTACCCCATTCAATGATCGATGGTCATTATGCAAAATTGAAGAAACCATATTGAAGGCAAAGAATGATGTTGGATCAAGTGAACAAACTCAATTCTATGTTGCAGGAAACGTCAAAAATGGTGCCGTACCCGTACCGGGGACGACTCGAAGCACCAAAACAGCCTGGGAACAAGGCCCAAACGTCATCAGTGGTACTGTATGGCGTTCCATGATTTTGAGACATCGTTTGGTATGGTCAGTGGCATTTCGGTCATGCAGGTTGAGTTTCGACGGCCGAAAAGTAAAAGTTAATTTTTTTTTGGCCTTTTCAACCACAGCTCAAGGGGTGAAAAAAGGGCGTGAGTCCCATCTAACACCCAAACACTATTAAACCAATTTTTATGTGGTTCTTAGCTAAATTTAATAAAAAATTACAAATAGAATTCTCTAGAAGATGAAAAAAATAGAATTATCTAGAAACCCTATGAGCCTCTTCTTTTCATTAAAAAGGCACTTCATTCGCTCATTTCTCACACATTGTTTGCAAGAAGAGCTTCCTATAGCAACAGCAAGGAGTTTATTTGTGTTTTGGAGGGTGGGTAGCAGCTAGTTTTGTGAATTTTTCATTTCCTAGTTTTGCAGCATTCATGGCTTCTCAAAGTTGTGTTTCAAGTGCCCCTAAATTTGGTGAGTTTTTCAATTTGTATTATTGTAATTTTGCAACACTCATGGTTGCTCAAAGTTGCGTTTCAAGTACCCCTAAATCCAGTCAAGCAACCAGACAACAAGAATATTATCCTCTATGGATGTATGTTACCAAAGTGAAGCAGATGGGTTCCAGTGGTACATGGGAATGGAAGTGTAATTTATGCAAAAATGAAAAGAGCTTCAAGGGCTCTTACACAAGAGTGAAAGCCTCAAATTTTGCATGAAGAGATAAAGGGTATTGACGTGTGTGCACATACCAAAAATGTAGAGGTGAGGGCTAAACACAAGAGAGTGATGATGCTCAAATGTTCTAGGATCAAAGAAGCAAAATAGGCGCGGGCACTACAAATGCTCACATGTCTAATAGCATTGAGCCAAGGATTGTTCAAGAAGCAAGAATGATGAGGGCACTAGAAGTAGAAGTAGAGTTATCAAAGCCATCAACTCCAATTCAAGACAACAAATTGTTGAAAATGCTTAATAGTCAAGGGAGAGAAGAAGTTGACTCAAGAGTGGCAAGGGCCATATTTGCTCGTGGCATCCTCTTTAATGTGGTTCGATCTCCATATTGGCAAGATTTGGTGAGGGTGATTAACAAAGCTCCTCAAGGTTACAAGGGCCCAAACTATGAAAAAGTCAGAATAGTTTTCACATCCATTTGGTGGATCTTCCAACCCATCTTTGTTGCAATGGAGATCACTACTCTGATAGAAGTATATTGTGCAACTAGTGTGAAGGTCTACTCATAATCAACTCCCCCAACCTGTGAAAATTGAGCCTTGTATTTCTCAATGCTGCTATTAGCAGCATGCTTGATTTTGTAGAGCTACCTGGAAGTCACCACTAACTTCCCTTCAGGTCTCGGAACAACTTCCCAAACATCATTCTTCATGATGGAATTGTACTCTTCCTCCATGGCATCCCTCCATACCTATTGGTTTGATGCCTCCTCATAAGTAGAAGGCTCAAACCCACTAATGTTGCTCACCAAAGCTATACAGCTACAAAACCTCTATGGTGCCTTCCTCTCCCATTATGTTGCGGGTTCTAAGGAATTGTCAACTCTCTCTTGATGACTTCCCATGCACAAAAGCTCTTGAATTCATTGAAGACATACTTACCCCATTGTCAGACCTCAATACTCGAATTTGTCTACCTATTTGGTTCTCCACGAGAGCTTTAAACTCTTGGAACCTACTGAAAACCTCGCCCTTGGTCTTTACAAAATAAATATAGATCTTCTTCGAGAAGCCATCAACAAATATCACATGGTACTCATAGCCACTCAACAAGACTACATAGGACCACATACATCAAAGTGAATCAAATCCAATATCCCTCCTACTCTATTGTCTTTGCTTGGAAAAGCAGTCTTGATGTACTTCCCAAGAGCATACGCCCTGCACACATCCCCATGCTCTATGTTAAACTCTAGCACACCGGTAACAAGCTCCCTCAAAATCCTAAGGGCTCCATGATGCAAATGAGCCATCCTCTTATGCCACAACTCACACAACTCACTACTGCTACTATTGTGAATCAAGGCATGAACATGTATAGCTTACTCTTTTTGATCCCACTCACTTTTGCTAAAGTGATACTAGACCCCTTAGGGTAAATAAGAACATGTTTGTCTTTGAACACCACCTCACATTTCGTGTCCTCTATGATGGAAACCGATGTCAAGTTTTTGTCAACCCCGGGGCATACAAGACATCCCTCATTGTCATAGGCTATTGGAACTGCCTTTGAAAAGAAATTGTCCCTCACCCAACTACCCTAACCGTGTTGTCATCACCAAGCACCACCTCATGATCCATTACTCTCTGTGAGACCAGTGAAGTGCTTTCACACACCTATCATATGGCTAGTGGCCCCACTATCAATATACCATACACTAGCCCCTGTACTAGTGGAAGGACATACTAGCAAGGAAAACTCCTCAAACCGAGCGGAAAACTCATCCACCTCTGCAAGCTGCAACCTATTTGTTTTTCTTGTCAGGACACAACTACATAGTGCCCCATCTTGTGACAAGAAAAACATTTCACTGCACTCATATCTTTATTTTTCCCACCCTTTGCCTTGGTCCCATCCTTGTGACCCTTCTTGGACTTTTTCTTGCTCTTTGTCGAAAGAGAAACATTCTCCTCATCATTTCCATGTTGCTGACTAGTAGAGCCTAAACCACACCTCGGCTCCTCATGTACAAAGTCATCCCATAACCTTTCCCAATTGGGCATGTTCTCTCTGGCAACAATACCTTGTACAAAGTTGTCCCATGTTTTTGGAAAACCATTCAAGGCCATTCTAACTGAAGTTGCTTCCTCCAACTTCTCACCAACAGCACCCAACTCATCATGAACCTGTGGCACCCTGGTAAGGTATGAGGTGACTGTATCAGTTTTGGTCATCTTGGACTCTCTCAACTTCCCTTTCAACACCATCTTTCTGTTTTAGTTTGAACTCATATACCTTGCATAAAGAATTCCACCTTCTTTCCAGTCACATGGAATCACATGGTCTTTTATGGCATCAAGGATAATTCTTTTGGCTTTAACATTCTTGTTATTATATTCGGCCAAAAGTGTTGGATCCCTAGGAATCGTGATCGCCTTCTCAACTATGTCCCACAATTCATATTCCTCCAGAATCAACAAAATCCTTTTTTCCCAGGGGCTAAAATTTCCCACCCCCTCCAATCTATCCTTAAACCTCAAACCTGTCACCATGACCTGCCCAATTGATAACCAAGCCCAAAAACCTCTTCTTGGTGAACAAACCCTACAACTCTATTGCAAACCTTTGTGTCTGATTGTTTCTTGTATATTTCCGATTTCCCCTCCTTCAGTTTAGCTCTGATACCATGTAAAAATTTCTCAGACCCAACCTGGTTTTAACTTTCAACAAGTTTTCATCAGTTACTGCTCACATAAAGAACGTATAAACTGAACTTGTAAATTAAAACACTCGAATCGTTTTTAGAAACTGAAGCAGAAATAAATAAACACACCATAAAATGACAATATTTTTGGGCAATACCCCTGGAAAACCCCCGAAGGGAAAACCAACAGAGAAATTGAGAATTATTATTTCTTTAGTCCACAGAAAAATGCCTTTTACAGCAAACTATTTTCAGCAATAAATACACCAACTTATCTTGAACCCGTGCAGATAAAAACCCTTGAAAACAGTGCCAAACTACTGCTAGTTCCTGTGCCAGATCTCTTCAAAATTTATGTTGAACGGCCGCCTCAAAACCTGTGCTGAACAGCCTGCATTTAATGTGTTGTACAGCCCTCTATCCTCAAACCTCAAACCTGTTGCCATGACCTGCCCAATTGATAACCAAGCCCAAAACCCTCTTCTTGGTGAACAAACCATACAACTCTATTGCAAACCCTTGTGTCTGATTGTTTCTTGTTTATTTCCAATTTCCCCTCCTTCAGTTTAGCTTTGATACCATGTAAAAAATTCTCAGATCCAACCTGGTTTTAACTTTCAACAAGTTTTCATCGGTTTAATGCCCAAAACCCCATATACTGCTCACATAAAGAACGCATAAACTGAACTTGTGAACTAAAACACTTGAATCTTTTTTAGAAACTGAAGTGAAAATAAATAAGCACACCATAAAATGACAATATTTTTGGGCAATGCACCTCGAAAAACCCGGAAGGGAAAACCAATAGAGAGATTGAGAATTTATTATTTCTTGAGTCCACAGAAAAATGACTTTTACAGCAAACTATTTTCAGCAATAAATACACCAATTTATCTAGAAACCCATGCAGATAAAAACCCTTGAAAACAGTGCCAAACCGCTGTGCCAGATTTCCAGATTTCCTCAAAATTATGTTGTACAGCTGCCTCAAAACCTGTGCTGTACAGCCTGCATTTAATGTGTTGTACAGCCAGCAATAAATGACAGAAATCTGTCTCCATTTCTATGCAGATTTCCTCAAAAATTCTACTGTACAGCTGCCTTCTCTCTCTTTTTCCACAGTGCTCTATCCTGCTCTCTCTCCTCATTAAATGCTCATAATGAATGTCTTTCCTTAGAAATTTGCATTCTTATAATTTCTCATAATGATATTGACCTAACCCTAAGATCTAACGGCTCAGATTGCATCTTAGCCATGATGATCAACAGTTGTGTTATAATTGCTCATTGACACAACTTAGGGCACCTCAAGTCACTTTATCATTAAGTTTATAAAAAAGTCCCTTTCGCTTTAAATCTTATAAAGCCACTTTATATCTCATAAAGTCACTTTAACTTTACATCTCATATAGTTAAATATTTCCGAGGACCACTTTGGACACTCTTCCACATGCTAGACACCAAGCAAATGTTGAAGACACTTGTCCAGGCTGACTTTTTCAACATTTCCAAATCTCGAGATGTTGTATCATATTTAACTTTATATCTCATATAGTTAAATATTTCCGAGGACCACTTTGGACACTCTTCCACAGCTAGACACCAAGCAAATGTTGAAGACACTTGTCCAGGCTGACTTTTTCAACATTTCCAAATCTCGAGATGTTGTATCATATGGCCAGCGGCATTTCCAAGTTATTTTGGCCATTTCCAATGACATTTCAGGCACTTTTTAACAAGTTAACGAGCCCACCTAAGTGCCCAAAAGGGGTGTGGGATCCAGAGAAAAACTTCGCCCTGTCCAGGCCAATGACCTTTTACGACAAAACAAAGATAAAGGATTGAGCATTGAGGGTTATAGCCTTAGTAATTAATTCTAATATTAAATTCTTGAAGTAAAAGTTTGCATTCCCCTTTATCTTACCTTTTTATTCTTTCCACATTCTCTTTTACATTACCTTTCCTATCATGACATCTAACTCTTAACTTTTCTATCCTGTTGACATTCTCCTATATATTACCTTTTCTCTCCTTTTAGGCTTTTACTTATATTTTAAGAGTATCTTTAATTGTTTTAGGATGTTTGAGAGTGGTTCCAACATCACTGTACTTCACGTGGAGAAAGTAAAATTTTGTATCCCATTCTAAATTCAACAGACATTTTCAAGATTTCAAGGTTGGCAAAATTGCCGCATTTCTACTGGATTCTATCATGTATGATGGAATGGGATTGGCATGAGTCAAGACCACCAAGCAATAGGATTTTGCATCATGTAATCATCTGTGAGAGTTAATATAGACATGGGTATCCTTCTAAAGTGTGATTTATGAGTATCACTTTTATTTTCTTGTTTATTTTCTTGAAACATGTCTTATCCTATAAGAACAACATTATCTTCCTTTTTTTGTATTTTATATACACTATGTTCCTCCACTTACCCATTTTGGGGAAGGTCACATTTTCAGGCATTCCTAGTTTGAAAGCTTGTATAGGTTTTCCACATTTCATGCAACTTAAATGCATAAACCAACAATAGAACCTACTCAATCATCATAAGAACATACTGAAAATAAGATTTACAAGTACACAAAGTTTATACAGCAGAATATTTTTCATTATATATATAAAATTAAGTGACAAGTACATACCAACAACTTATACAATGCTGGTGCAAGATTGTCCTTCAAACTTACCACAGGCTAGGACTCTCCAGTGCTCTCCAAACACTAGCTAGGGAAACCTCAAAGTACTAGCAACCCACCAACTATCAAACCCTAGACTCCAACTCCTAGCTAGAAGTCACTCCACACCAAAGCTGGTTACTGCACCAAAGATCCACAATGAACAAGCATATATACCATTTTATGTTGCAGGAAACACCTATTTTGGTTATGTCCCAATCCTGAAATGCCTGGAAATGTAGAAACTGGGACAAATGATCATGGAAAAACTGTCGTTTCCATTGTATAACATTTCCCAATGTTGCAATATATATACAAGCACAGATTTCTGAAAATTCTAATATTACTTCTAATGATATGGTTCTTCTTTTAACAATTCCAATTTATCATAAAGTAATTACACTTCAGAAATTCAACCATAAACCATAGGAACAATAGCTATCACAATGCACAAAAGAGAACACAAGATTTACCCTGACAAAACACACTTAGGAGAAAAACCCAGCAACTGTTTCTTAGAGAGATTCTTCAATTCAACAAGAGATACATCTAATGCTGCTAGTCAACTATGAAAACAAGTTAATGGTCAAACCTGATCTCCAGCCCTCAAGTCAAGTCAAAGCCAAGTCAAACTTCTGCTCCACAGAATTTCAGCCTTCCAGATCAGCCTAGAATTTTGGCCTGCTCAGAATTTCGGTCTGCCCACAATATGCTGCCTAGAAACTGCCCAGAATTTCGGCCTGCTCAGAAAACGGCCCAGAAACTGCCCAGAAGAAGTCACATGTGCAAAATCTAAGAGAGAGAAATGCGAGCTAGAGACATTTTCGACCCTTTTTTCATCCTTCTTCTTCCTCTTGACCTTCGCTTGGATGCCCAGAAATTGTCTTCTTGTGATGAGGTCGAATGGTGTCTTTGTGGAGGAGGTCAAATGCCTTTATATAGTGGTCTACCTGTCCAGAATGGGTGTGTTTCTTCACTGGGCCGACTTGACTTTCTTGGAGCCAAAAATTCAAATTTCAAATTTCAAAATTTCTCTTTTAAATCCAACATGAACACATCTTATACAAATTCTTTCAAGGTCTAAATAAAAAGAATGACATGAAGAAAATGTCTTCCAAATTCTTGATATATTACAGGACCCAAAAATATAAATTATGAAGACCGACCATAGCTACAAAAATCAACACTCCCTCTTAGCTAGGGAGGTATTCATAATGACTAGACAGGTATTCTTCTTGTGAGAAAATTCTCTAAGAAAAGGCTATAACAAACCATCATCAATCAACTACTATAATTCTGGCCAAATGAATTTGACACATGGTAGGATAATAGCATCAACAAACTACCATAATTCTGGTCAAACATCTATGACACATAGCAGATCAACAGCATCAAGAGGTTTCCATAATTATGGCCGATACCTCTGACAAATGCTGCATCCTCACAATAATTTTGGTTGGTACTCTTGACACATGGCACATCATTAGCATCAACTAGTTACCATAATTCTTGTCCATCTAATACATGGTATACAAACTAGTCTTGGTTCAGCATCATTTTGGCCAATACCTAGCACATGGTGAATCCCTAAAGGTCACAGTCTAACTGAGCAATTCTTGACCCGATGCTAATGATCTCGATGCTAGAAAGGCCACACTCTATCAAAGTAATTTTGGGCCTCTAGGACCATTCTTCTTAATTCTGGTCAAACATGACACAGGAAGAATGTCTATCCTCTGACAGACCATCCCCTAATTCTGGTCAAAGTACTTGACACAGGAATCATTTCCTTAATGTTGGTCACAGTTGTTGACACAAGGAGAATGTTTACCCATGATGTTATCTCATCAACACTCCCTCTAGTTCTCGCTCATCCACAAAATCATAGTGGAATCCAAACTAAAGCAACTTTTGGAGGTACTCTTCCTGTCTTCAGCGCTCCCTGCCCAATCTGCATCAGTATATTCCCTGCAGTTATATCTTTTGAGATATATCTCAACCATAGTCCATTGTACCATGCAAGTATCTCAATATGTGCTTTGTTGCTATCCAATGATCGTATCTCGGTTCCACTTGAAACTGGCTCAACCTATTCACTTCAAAGCAAATGTCTAGCCTGATATTAACCAAATACATCAGTGAACCAATTAGCTTCTGGTACATTAATGGATCTACCAAATCAGACTCGTTGTCTCTCAACTTCCTCAAATTTATAACC
Organism: Pinus taeda; assembly: GCA_000404065.3. Classification (NCBI taxonomy): domain Eukaryota; kingdom Viridiplantae; phylum Streptophyta; class Pinopsida; order Pinales; family Pinaceae; genus Pinus; species Pinus taeda. The sequence continues at coordinate 184,549 of APFE030463129.1, read as the reverse complement.
ATTGGAATCGGTATCGATTTATAATCCATCATGCAAAACTTTTGCAAGATCTTGATAGTATATTTTCCTTGACCAAGAAAGATTTCGCCAGGCTTTTGCCATACTTTTAGCCCCAAATAATAGTGCACCAATCCAAAATCCTCCATATCAAATTCAGAAGCTAGCTCCCTCTTACACTGAATAATTAGATGCTCTATACCTATCAGAAATAAGTCATCAACATATAATAACAGAATCACGGGTTAACTCTTCTCGACCTTGAAGTACAAGTTTGGATCAACATCACTTTTGGAGAAGCCAAGACTCGTCAAATAATTGTCAATTCGTGTATACCAAGCTCTCGATGCGCTTGAGTCCATACAAGGCTTTCTTCAACCTACAAACATTAGACTCTCTACCATGGAACTCAAAACCTTGAGGTTGCTCTAAGTGCACCTCCTCAATCACACCATTAATGAGAGCAGTCTTTACATCCATTTGATGTAAATTCCAACCCATAAAAGAAGCAATAGAAATAATGGATCTAAAAGTAGTGTATCTAGTAACTGAAGCAAAAGTCTCATCATTGTTTTCTCCCTCTTTCTAGGAGAAACCTCTAGCCACAAATCTCGCCTTGTATTTTTGAATGTTGCCACTGACTACATGCTTAACCTTGCATACCCATTTGGGAGACACCACTGATTTTACTTCAAGTCTGCGCACAATTTCCCATACATCGTTCTTCATAATTGGTTGGTATTCTTCAAACATCGCATCCTTCCAAACTTGTTGGTTGGTTGCTTCTTCATGTGTGGAATGTTCTACATCAATGAGATTAGTGATCAATAATGAATAACCATAATACCTCTTTGGCTGATTTACCTTCCCTGAAGGAACCACGTGGAGTTGCATGTCCTTCGGCTCCCTGCAAAGTGGATTTTAACCAAGTTGACCTTTTCTTGATTTTAGGAACAACAACTGGGTCCACTACTTCCCTTGGCCCTTCTGGCTCTTCTTGATGGTCAACGGGATGTTCAGAAGGATTCGATGGACCAAATCCTTCTTTGTTATGTATTAATATGTATTAATGTTTAATTTAGGAAGGGGCACAATCAAAAGATCATGCCCCCTCATGCAAAGGCACCAAGGTTGTATTTAAGCCATGCTCCCCCACCCCGCCATTGTAATCATCATACAGTTTTCTAATATATATATCATCTGTTAAATTTTAGAGTCAAGTGTGTGTACTTCATTCTTCCTTACGAGCTTCATGTTCTTCGTTCTCATCAAAATGCACTTCTTTAGACTTCTAGTAAGCCACATTTTCATCAAAAGTTACATCCCTACTAACTTCAACTTGTTTTTGTCCTGGAATATATATTCTATATGCCTTTGATGATTCACTATATCCAACCAATATTCCTTTCTTTCCTGAAGGCTCTAACTTTCTTCTTTTATCCTTGAGGAGCAAAACTTCTTTCTTCCAGTCTTCTTCCTTCATTTCTTCTTCCTCCATTTCTTCTTTGAAAACCAAGCTTCTTTCTTCCTCCACCTTTCTTGAAACGTGTTGCATATGCTTAAGAATCGCCTTCATCAGATATTTGAATCTTTCCTCTTGATATAAGCTTTGATTCTTCTTGAGTACAATTGGCCCATATTTCATCAAACTTTGGAGCATCTTTTCTAGCACATATTCCTGATGCAAAAGCATCCCATGATTCAAGTAAACCACTGAGTGTTGTAGTTATTAATTCCTTATCAAAAATGACTTCATGAAAAGCTTGTCGTTGATCTCTTAGTTGAGATATCTTCATGGAATATGACGCTATAGTATCATTCCTTGTTATTCTAACATCACAAAGCTCATTCTTCAAACTCATGGCTTGACCAACATTGTTGATAGTATCATTCCTTGTCATTCTAATATCACAAAGGTCATTCTTCAAACTCATGGCTTGACCAATATTGTTGATAGTGAACAAACTGATTAAAGCACCATGCATCTGCTTTGAAGATTGAAGACTTGAAACATAGGGAAACAAGTGATCTTCGATAGTGTCCACAATGATGCCTATGGAAGTAATATCATCCTTCTCAAACTTTGCTTTCTCTTCATCCTTTTCTGGTTCAATGGCCTTGCCTTTTACAATACCCAAGAGACCTTCTTTTGCAAGTAGAAGATCAATCCTTGTCTTCCAAGCCCTAAAGTTTGTAGCTCTTCCTAATTTTTTCTCAGACTTCATGTGGGAACCCGTAGAGTCATAGACAAGCAAGTAGATCTAGGGTTTCAAGAGTGATCTCTTACCAAGCTTCTTCAAGAGTGATCTCAACATCCTTTTCGTCACCAAACTCTGATACCATGTTTATTTTTCAAGTGCAATATATATACAAGCACAGATTTCTAAACATTTTGATAATTACTTCTAATGATATAGTTCTTCTTTTAACAATTTTGCTTTATCATTAAGCAATTACACTTCAAAAAATCAACCATAAACCATAGCAGTAGAGATCACAATGCACAAAAGAGAACACAAGATTTACCATGGGAAAACCCACTTAGGGGAAAACCCAACAACCTTTTCTTAGAGACATTCTTCAGTTCAACAAGAGATACATCTAATGTTGCTGGTCAATTATGCCAACAACCTAATAGTCAAACCTGGTCTCCAACCCTCAAATCAAGTCAAAGTTTAGTCAAACTTTTGCTCCACAGCATTTCAGCCTTCTAGATCTGCCCAAAATTTTGCCCTGCCCAAAATTTCGGCCTGCTCAGAAAACTACCCAGAAAAAGTCACGCATGTGAAATCTAAGAGAGAGAGAGAGAGAGAGATGCGAGCTAGAGAGACATCTTCGTCCTTTTCGTCCTTCTTCTTCTTGATCATCATTTGCCCAAAAATTGTCTTCTTGTGATGAGGTTGAAGGGTGTCTTTGTGGAGGAGGTTGAATACCTTTATATAGTGGTATGTTTGTCCAGAATGTGTGTCTCTTCACTGGGCCAACTTGACTTGAGGCACTGCCGACTTGACTTTCTTGGAGCCAAAAATTCAAATTTCAAAAATTTCTCTGTTAAATCCAACATGAATAACATGGCCTATAGAAATTCTTTCAAGGTCTAAATAATCAAAATGACATGAAGAATGTGCCTTACAAATTCTTTATACAATACAAGGCCCAAAAATATAAATTATGACTAACCATAGCTACAAAAATTCAACAAGGGGAACCCCCTCACCCTTAGTCAATTTGAAAAGGTGACAAAGTGGGGAAGCATTACAATCCCCCTACCCACCAGTGTGTGCATTCACTCTACAAGCTTCATGCTAGGAGAGGCTTACCTCTAGGATAAAATATGTCTCAAGTGCAGCCATTCACCATGTTATTCTAAGCATGCAGAAGCTTCTCTAGTAGGAAAGGAAAACAACTCTTAAAGGAGTTGGGTAATGAGTGGACCCAACTAGAAGCATGGAATTGACATGGTCCACCTAACCACGTAGGACCTCATTATATGGATGTGTATAGGGTGTGATCACATGCATCTTATTATATACCTAAACCTATATACAAGTGATCTTATAGATCAACCTATCATCTATTCATGGAGATATGCGCACTTTTCTTAAGTGTTAATTATGTCTTTTGATATTGCCACTACTCTTGGATTCTTGATTATTCACTTTTCCTATGATTTTCCTATTCCAACATGGTATCAATGTTATTTGCTTCATGATGAAGGTTTTACAAAGTGTGACTAAGTTCTATAATATAGTGAGTGAGTCTGATGAGACTACAGTTATCGAATGTGTGATGCACTAGTTATTGAACCCTAGGTTAGCAACAACTGGTATTTTTTTTTGCTATAATCTTGCTAGATTTGTAAAGAGCACGGTTGTGTAAATCTAAATGATTGATTAGAAACTAATTGTAAACATTAGAAAACCATGAAGACCTCTAGTGTATGGCCTGACGCGATCGAAGAGATCCATTAAGGTCCTAGCAACCTTGACTAGATATGAAGGTGCAAATTTTGTGTTGTATGTGCATATTGCCTATCTACAACATGTTGCCCCATGCTCTATCACAATTTATCCTAAAATTTCATCTTTGACTTGTGGTTGTTCAAATGCATTGATGCATTCCAGTGTTCCGTTAAGTTTTTGGGACATGGGAGTGTGAATGCACATGGGGGACATGTGTAGGTTGCCCCCAAATTTTAGGCAAGTTCACGGAGGGCGAGGGGACATCAGGTTTCCCAGCATAGGGGGCCCATCTCTAAAATAATGGGAAAAATACCAAGATCAAATATTTAACCCATATAAATTCATCATTGTGAAATGTAAATACTAAATTCAAATTGTCAAACGATACAAACATGAATCATGATTCATTAATCACCATTATCATTATGATTTATCATTTATCACAACCGAAAATTTATCGAGGTCATCTCTACAATACCTATAGGTGCTTTGACATAATTCTCTTGAGTTCCCTATAGACACGAAGATTTCTTTTACAAAGAGGTTGAGGCCAATAGTTGGTCTATCCACAAAGGATTGCTTGATTATAAAGACAATGCTATGGAAATAGGTTTCATATATAGAGGAACCAGAAAACTACACATGCAACCATGATAAGTTAATTATCGCATGGACTATACCCCTTATGATGCTTGTTGCCCTCTTAAGGTTTTCTAGACAAACATCGTGAGTGGATGCCCATGGGTCCTACTTTTCAAAAGGGGGCGCTCACAACCCCCATTTTTTAAAACACGTCCTACACATTGGTAGCTAGTTGGCTGAACATTTTACTTTGTTTCATAAAGTTTTGCAAAATGCAGGGTGTGATGAAATGCTTCACTAGGTGTCCTTCATCCTAGGGCGTGGGTAGCGCAAATGTTGCACCCTAACCCCGTAGGATGTATCACCTTTGAACACCAATGCATTCTTTGACTTTGAACCAGATACAAATGTAACTTGTGATCTATGGAATGATCACGTCGAAATTGGAGTAACAACTAGTAGTTAAACGGTGGTATGGTGAACTGAATGCTAAAGAAACCCATTTGCCTCAGCCGCAATTATAGATGTGTATGTAGTCGATTCATCCTTCACTGATCAAATAGATGTGGGCATGGTTCCTCGTGTAATTTTAAATGTTGTTTAGAATCAACTAAGACAAGCACACACAATAATAGAACAATGTGGTTAGCCTTCAAGTTTAGGCTCTTATTCTATCAATTCTTTTGATGCCCTATTTTATTAAGAACCATGTAGTTGGTTGGTAGATTGATTATGATCAGACCAAGCATAGGTAGATGCATAAGGCCCGAACATGGTACTTTAACTAGGAGTGGATCGACTTTTCTCACACTCAATGGTGTGCCAAGGCCCACAACCAATGAATCAACTAAATGGATATTGTAATCACATGTTGATTCTCAGGAAATTTGTTTGAATTAGAGCACCAAGCAATCAAAGGGCAGGTTGAGGATCAACCAGACTAATCAAATTTTCTTTTGTTCAAATGGGAAGTTCCATTGTTTCTGATTAAAACATCGAGTTGATAGACATTAACCCTTGAATTGTTGTCTTCCAAATAAAATACCTACAGTGGTCTTTAAGGATTGTCCAAATAGTAGATTGAATGGATTGGGACATCAACAGTGCTATCAACTACCAATTTCCTCTCATTTTCTAGTGGCATTAAATGGAAATTCATTTTCACAAGTTTGAGATATTTATATGAAAAGCCTCTTGTAAACGACTCTATTGCATTGTGCATTGGAAATGAGCAGAGCAATGTGTCTTGTTCCTCATTTGGTAGAAGTATATTGCATTTTTGGTTTGAAGACACTAGAATGAAAAAATATATATTGCATTATTGTTGTTCTTCATTAGCACATTAAACATAGTGTTGTAATGTCATTGTAGACTACAATTCTCTTTCCTCTTTGATACATTCAAAGGATATATATGTTATTGTTATATTAAGCATTGAGGTCGCCTATTGTGGATGTTTTATCGTTGAAGTTCCAAGGACCTATATCATTGGGGGACTCACAGTTTTGTTAGTATTGAGTTTATCAACTACACATTGGAGTGTGTATTGTTCAACCTAGTTGAAGATTGACCAACAAATTATGGAAATGGACATATCAAGTATTAAAGACTATCTGAATATGGGTGGCTTTGAATTGGTTTTGAAGAAATTAAAGGAATCCCATGCTTGTCTCCATATAGAAATTGTCACTTTGTAGACCATTGTTGCTCAGTTGAAGATAGAAATTGAAGGAGAAAATAAATGGGTTGGAGAAAGCCAATAAAGAAGTGGATAAAGAGCTTGCCTTCTCGCAGGAATATATTAATGAGCTTCTCGGTGCTCTTCTGTTGACACTCATGATGATACATTTGATGATATTGGTTGCAGCCTTGCTAATTGAAAGGAGGATGATGTTGTTTGCATGGCCCCTCCTCATTCCATGTTGGTTACTACTACTGTGATTTCTCCTATATTTGAGAAACATACTATATAGGTGGGTTCTAGTTGTTGAGTAAGATTGGCTATAGTTGTAGTGAGCTTTGGAAGAATAGAGAGGTATTATTGTTCCAATTTGGAATATATAGGTTTTGAAAAAAATGGAGGGATCTTGTGGTCACTCGAGTGCATACAGAAATTGTTGCCTTGTGAACAATTGTTGCTTAGTTATGGGAACAGAATGGAGGATTGGAGAAATGAATGGGTTCGAGAAAGTCAATGCAAACCTGTAGAATGAGACTGCTTTCTTGTAGGAATCCATTAATGAGCTTTGTGTTGGCATTGTGCTTTGCAAGATTGCAAACAAAGTCTTAAACTAGAGGCCAATCGACCATAGATTGTTGTGAAGAAATCTAAAGTTGAGTATATTATTATTAACTCTTTTGTTGATGCTCATGACAATGCATTTGATGATATTCATTGTCGCCTTACTAATTGTGAGGAGGGTGATGTTTTTTGCATGGCCCCTACTCATTCCTTGATGGCTATTATTGAGATTTCTCCTATACTTGAGAAACATGCTACAAGTATTGGGTCATGGTTGGTTAGTAAGATGGGCTATCTTGGCAGTGGGCTTCTAAAGAATAGACAAGTATTATTATTCCAATTTGGAATATACAAACCTTGATTATTATGAGATTGATAGAGTATTTTTGCAATTGCATATTATAATAATGAACAATGATTTATTGATATGAATTGATGTGAGCCTCATGACAATACCCTTATATGCATTCACTCATCACAAGGTGAAGGTGTGCATGACCCTTGACTTCTCATGAACCTAATTATTATTATCATGGCCACTTCCTTCGAAAAATATTTCTCCTCAAATCATAACTACTAGGAATCTCTCTATCACAGCATGCTTTATTGAAGGTATCATCTTTATCTAATCGTATGGGTTTTACTTAGTTCTCAATTCAACTATTGGTGAGGCTCCTTTATAGTGTATGCATGATATTCTAAATTTTGGGGAACTAGTTGTTTAACATGCAACCTTCAAACTCCTTAGTGACATACTTTCCTTTTCCTTTCAAGGTTATATGTTCATCTATGTGCTCCTTTATAGTGTGTAAATGATATTCTATATTTTGTGGACCTAGTTGTTTAACATGCAACCTTCAAACTCCTTAGTGACATACTCTCCTTTTGCTTTCATGGTTATATGTTCATCTACGTTTCTTGTCCCTTTCGTATTAGTTGTAAATCACTTATCTTGTGATAGGAATTTTCAATCCCATATAATTTATAATGTTTTCTTTTTCAATTAAATTCCATGAATTGTTCTTCAAGGTTAGTGATATATGTTCCCAATTACATCAACCATTCAACAACTAGCACCATATCCATTTCATCAAGTTGTAGAGGATAAAATCTTGTTTGTAGTTCTAATTCTTGTATTTAAACCAAAATTTTATGACTTTTTCCTACCCACTTAACCTTTTTCCCATAAGTGATAGTATCTATCAGGTCCTTGGTAGACTGCACAAAAAGGTTTAGTTGTTTAGCAAAATTGATGTCCATGGAATTATGAGTACTACTAGAATCTAAAAGTATTGTTACTTTTTATTTTTTAATATTTAAGATTCTATTAAGCTACAGAGTTGTATTTTATCATTTCCTTATCTTGGTCATCAACGGAGTTATACATTTTCTTTCCCCTTTTTTGGATCCTAGGCCTTATCAACCTTCCTTAGATGAGGAATACATTTTAGAGTTTGTTCGCATAATTGTTCTTTTCATGCAATCATTGGTTTTGGGGTTTGTTTTTTTCCTTCTTATTCTATAATTTGGACGATATTGATGTGAATAACACTTTTGGTGGTGTTTTTTCATCGTTGTATTTTGAATTGTATCTTATAGGGATTTCATTTTCCAGGTTTCATTTTTCCATTTCCTTCCATCCACTATTTTAAAGTAGTGTAATGATACGCCTTCACATATATTCCCTAGAATCCAATTCTTACAAAATCTAAGACGATTGTCTCACTTCTCTTCGTTTTTTTTTTAATGGTGATATTTAATACAAATGTAATGCCCTGGTGGACTATTGTCTTCTTTGGAGATTCAAAAGCTAGGTCTTTTTGAACAATGAACTTCATTTCAATCATCTTGCCATACTACTAAATTCTTAGGTCTTGGTTAGTTGATAGCATCGCTCAGTACAGATAATGGATTTTAATCCTAACAAATATACTTTTAGCAATTGATAATATATAAGATCAAGAAATATGGTCACTAGGACTTCCCTTTCATGGGTATATTCAATAACTATCCCTATCTAACATAAACAGGTGACCCTATTAAAATTTGTTTTCTTCATTCTTGTGAAATCTCTCAAGAAGATCTTCTATGCACATCTCCCCGTTAACTAAGAAACTACTACTTTTCTTTGACCACCATGTGAACCAACCAAAAAGATCACTTTTAAGGATGCCATTGAAAAAATTTCTAATTCATTAGCAGGTGGGTTCATAGTGAAAATCTTTTTAATTTTATTATCTCACAAGCTAGCCTTTCCATCAGCTTGCCCATCGTAATCATGGATCTCAATTTTAATTTTATTTAGATAACCCGTGTTATCTTGATATCTCTAGTAACTTGTGTTTGACGAATTTGGGCATGGTGATGGCCTTAGATGGGCTAAGGGTTTTACTAATAATGCATCCAACATTTCAGTGAGCTTCATCCTTGTCATTGTTTCACATCTTGCCATTGTTTTTTGTTATCTTCTATTAGCCGGTCAATTTTGTCCCAATTTCCTATTAATTTGCCAATTTTTCCTTAATTCATTTTGTCCCTTCTCAATGTTACCAAGCCAGTGACTTGCGATCTTACTTCATCTCTACAATGATTCACATCTGCTTGTAACTCCACATTGTTAACCTTTTTGGGAATGGATTTTTGTTCTTGCAAAATCCACCTTTTCTAATTATACTTTATATATTTGAAGAGAACAAAGTTCCTTTCAGATTAATACTTTCAAAAGACTTGGAATATAAAGATATCCATGAGGATACAAATATTATATATTAAAATTATCAATAAGATTGATGATACAATGAGAGCGAAAAGCTTGCTTATATACCAAGCAGGTGTCTCTTCATGGAGAGTCATGTCTCATTTAGACATGACTCTTCAACCTAATTACTAATTAACTAATCATTATTTATGATTATTATTATTTACATTATTTGTTATATATTTATTCATAACATTGTCTTCCTCCTCAAAAAGCTTCGTCCTCAAAGCTTGTCGATGAAAAAGGCTTGATCTCTTTTCCGGTTTCGAATCTCTTCTCGTCTTAGAACAATCATCTTCGTCAATACAAGTTGATATGATCTTCTAAGTGACAAACAAAATTGCCGCACTGAAAAGGGATCAGACCATCCTCAATTAATATTTTGTGGAATATTCTGATCACTGGAATTTTGTAACAACTTGTCATCATAAGACAGGATTGAGGTTACATCACTATTCTCTAGAACATCAGTTTGTTGTTTCTGTTCTGAATGATCCCGATACATAGCATGGTTGAGTTGTTTACTCTCATGATGCAGATGTCAATAGGGAACTTTTTGGTTTGACTTTCCCTTATTAAGTGTGTGAAAAAAATTATTTACTTCAGGTGAAAACATTTTTGAGTCGGTTATAGAACCTTCACTTGGGGTATTTATCATCTGAACCACAATATCTAAATGCGTCTTTTCTTCAACTAGTTTGCATTCTTATTAAGTTATGATATTCACTGGATCTGTATTTGTTCCCTTGTCTTCAACTTAAACTATTATGACTGGAGATTTCGATACTTCTTCTTGAGTAAATTGTTCTAACTTGTCTTTTAATGTTTTCTTATCATCCTTAAGTTTCTTAATTTGAGTCAGTAGACTTTGATTATGGTTTCTCAAATGTAAAAGTTCTTTGGTTTTTGATTCATCAACCTTATTTTCAATGTTTTGACTTTTGAGTTTTTGATCTTTTAGATCTCTGATTTGTTCTAATAAATTTTTATTAAGGTTCTTTAAATGCAAGGTTTCCTCTTCTTGTTCTAATAAGTGCTGCTTGAGTTCTTCTTTGTGACCTTAGTCTTCTTCACTTGTGAAGTAATTTTTCAATGTGGTCCTTGAGGCGAGAGATTTCTTAATCATTTTCCATTATTTCCTTGTAATGCATATCCACACGATTTTTATGTTCCTGTTGTAACGCTTTCTTGTTTTGCCGAAGTTTGGCTATTTTGTCATTCTCTTGATCTTCTAGCTGCAATTTCTTGGTACACTGTTTTACATCATTTGGTAGGAGTGATGATAGGCTTTCAACTTGCAATGTGGATCCTTTTTTCTTCATTTCCTTATTAAAATCTGTATGTTGTTGCCATTAATTGTTTCATATTTATTGCTAACGACTTCTTTTTGTATCACTTAGAAATTCGACTAAGGTAAAAGTTTTGTAATATTTTGTGCAAAGAAAGTTTTGATTTTTGAATGATTCTTGACAATTGAGGTATCCTTCTGAACAAAAAGGACATATTGAAAAGAAACCCATATTCTTTTCCTTTTTCTTCACTTCTTTTAACTTTGTATGGACCTTTAAAAAAAATACTTGATGTCTTTATAAAAATATGTATGGCACTTTTCTTTTGTTTTTCTTTTTTAAACTAAATAATTTTTTTAAAATTAAATAAATTAATATATAACCTTAACAATATATCAGTGTTGCAAAAATCGCGATTTTTTGAATCAGTCGACGTTATCGACCAATTTTTATAAAGTTTTTTTCTCGAAAAAATCGTAAAAATCACGATTCGAACGGAAGAAATCGTGGGGCACCGAGACAACGTGTTTTATAAGAGATTTGATGAGTTTTATTTCTCATTTTTGGCAAACAGCGAACTTGTTTGAGCGCTAAGGAGGAGAGGAAGGCATCTACTATGGCAGAGGAGGAGAAAAACATGAGATTTTAGCATCCCAAGCAAGAAAACTTCATGTTTGGACCAAATTTCTTCGACAAACCGTGGTTTCCAAGTATGGGCACCAAATTTGGTCATTTTGTTTTTGTTTGGGTTTCTATAACCCATTATTTATCAATGATTTTTGAGTGGATTTGATGGTATTTTTTTTTTCATTTTTGTTGCATAGAGTGGAGAGGGTTCATTTTGGTCAAAAATGCAAAAACTTGAATTTTAGATTTATTAGTTTAATTTTTTCTTGTGCTCTATTTTTTTTGCATCATTTTTTATTAGGTTTGAATGTGCATTTTTTCTATTATTGTTGGATTGAGTTGAGAGTTTTTTTGTCAAAAATTCAATGTGTTGTGTCATGTATGTAATTTTTTATTTTTTTAACTTGCAATCCTTATTGTGCCATAGGTTCAACTTCAAACTTCATCTTACATTAAAACTCAAGAGTTCAACCAAGTTACAAACATGCCAAGGAAATTGGACCCTCTGTGGGAATTTGGTGAACTTGATGGAGGGTTTGATAGATCAAACTTGTCTTGCAAGTTGTGTGGACATCATATGTTTGGGGGGGGGGGGGGGGGGGTTTATAGATTGAAGTATCACCTTGCAAAAATCCCTGGACATGAGGTAGGGCCTTGCACAAATCCCTGAACATGAGGTAGGGCCTTGCACAAATACAAATGCGGAAATCATCCGAAGAGCCATCAGATCATTGGAAAAATTAGAGCAAGACAAAATAACCAAAGCAGATCTGAAGAAGCAACTAGCAGAGAGAGTGTTATGAGGTGAATATGAAAGTGGCACTGGTTCTACTTCAGCATCAATGTCTATAACCAACCCTGTAGCTACCTAATCATTTTTTGTTCCTAGAACCACGGCTGGTTCACAACCATTTATCACTTCAATGCTTAAAAAAAAGAGAAAGAACAAGCTAACAAGTTGTTGGGCAAGTTTCTCCTTTGGAGTGATATTCCTTTCAACGTTGCAAGGAATAATCCATTTTTCCAGCCTGTTGTTGATGTTATTGCAATTGTTGGCCCAGGGTACAAAATTCTTTTTTATGACGACTTTAGAGGTCACATTCTTCAAGATGAAAAGGTTAACTGTACTAAAAGATTGGAGAAGTTTAGGACATCATGGGCACAAACAGGATGCACTGTGATGTCAGATGGTTGGACCGATCAAAAGCGGAGAACCCTTCTAAACCTCTTGGTTAATTTTCCCAAGGGGACAATGTTTATGAAATCTGTTGATGCATCTTCACATATCAAAGATGCAAAATTATTATTAGATTTGTTGGATGTGTTTGTTTTGGAGGTGGGTGCAAAACAAGTCATAACAGACAATGCTACAAATTATGTTGCTGCTAGCAAGATGCTTATCGAGAGGCATCCTACTTTATTTTGGACACTTTGTGCTACACATTGTATTGATTTAAGTTTGGAGGACATAGGAAAAATTTCCCTTGTCAAAGATATTGCTGACTTATCAAAAAGCATTACAAAATTTATACATAATCATGCATCTGTGCTTAGCTTGATGAGAAAATTCACCAACAACGAGTTGGTATACCCCGCCATTACACGGTTTCCCAACAGTTTTATATCCCTTCAATCCCTCTTTAATTCAATGTGGAATGTGAAGAGAACGTTTCTTTCAGATGAGTGGCGTTCTTTGACATTTAGCCGCAAACCAAAGGGAGAGGCCATATGCAAATTAGTTTCATACCGGGAAACTTTTATGCAGGAGTGCAAGAGGTGTGTAGCATTACTGAACCTTTGGTAAAGGTTCTTCGATTAGTTGATGGTGACAAGCCCGCAATGGACTATTTGTATGAGACCATAGACAGAGCCAAAGAATCCATTCGGGCCTACTATGATGATATGGGAGATGAGGGGTTTCAGAAGCAACTCCTCCTATGGGAAGTGATTGATGAACGATGGAACAACACACTCCATCATCTCATTCATGCTACAGGGATCTACCTGAACCCCACATGTTTTTACCCATGTGGGTTCTTATTTGATGTTGAGATCATGGATGGATTCTTAACCTATGTTCAAAAGATGGTGTGATCTCCAGCAGAACGTGCAGAAATCTCCAAAGAAATGGAAATATACAGAATGGCAGGTGGCACATTTAACTTTGAGATGGTTGTGGTTGATAGGAAGACTAAAATGCCAGGTATTTTTTAGTTTGTTTCAAATTTCATTGTCTCTTCAAGTTCATAACTTCATACTTTGCTTCAACTTTCAAATTTCATTTTTTTCTTATGTTTATCTCATATGTAATTTTGTTGTAGATGCATGGTGGACTCGCTATGGTGCAAGAGTACCCCATCTACAAAAGCTAGCCATTCGAATCCTCATCCAAACATGTAGCTCCTCATGATGTGAATGCAAACAGGAGCGTATTTGAAAAAATACACAACAAAAAGCGCAACAAGTTAATCTTAAAACTTAAAATATTCCAAATTTTCCAATTATTTTTTTTATTTCATTAAATAATATTTTTTTATAATTATTATTTTATGATCTTTGTACAAGTTGGGTCCCAGCGACTTAATGACATGGTCTACGTCTACTACAATCTTCGATTGTGGGTGAGGCAACTTGAGAGGATACCTGATATAGAGGCCATCTCATTGGATGGGATTGACACCAATGTTGCATGGAAGGTTGAGGCCGAGAGGCCTCTCATGGAATCTGTCGATGATTGGTTAGAGCAGGAGGTAGTGGAAGGCGTAGAGGGGGAGGAGGAGGAGGAGGTGACACCACCTACCCAGGCTACCCCTGCCACCAGTAGAGGACGTGGTCTACCTCATGTAGCTCCTAGTTCTTCAGCTTCTAGAGCACAGCAGAGTCCACTGCTAACTCCACCGGCATCTACATATAAAGGGAAAGGGAAAGCTATTGCATTTTCTCGCAAGAGGGGCAAAGGAAATCAGTGGTATTAGTTATTTGGTTCATTTCATTGTATATAACATTATGACTCATGATATGAGATACATTATTATATTTTTTGTTGATATTTTGAGGCTGAGTTGAGGGACTCAGGATTCAGGACTTATTATTCAGGACATGATTCATTGTTATGTGTGATGTAGCACTAGAAATGATATTACACATCTTATATATTAGTTCTTTTATCATATTTATGTGTCAATGTATTTGTTTTATGTTGTAGATGCTTTAGATTTTAAAACAATTGAAAAAATTTGAATATTTTTGTATTTTAAGATTTTTTCCCGATTTTAGCTGATTTTTTCCGATTTTTTCCCCATTTTAGCCGCCGATTTTTTCCCCTCACCTATTTAATCCCAATCGCCATTTTCGCAACATTGCTATATATATAATGGGTACTATATATATAATATATATATTATATATATATTCGGTACTTAATAGTTGTTATATAACTAATATTATATAATCCTATTATATAACCATATATTATATAACTAAGGGACTCAGGGATAGGTTGATTATGGGCGTGACATACGAGATGAGGAGAAAATGGCAAAGCGTTGTTGACTATCGGAACAAGAGAAGATAGTGGGAGATATGCACGATTTTTTTTAAATTCGATCGTTGGTCTAAGGAGAGAGAATCATGAAATTTTCAGGCGATAGGGAAGACGCCAGGCGAACATTTCAGGCAAAATGGGACATGTCAGGAGACAAGGAAGGATGACCGCCGATGGGGAAGGATCAAGCGTGCGGTGGCAATGTAGACACTTAGCCAGAGTGGAATATTAAACAGATAATACCATGTGTAAACCACGTTCACTAAGAGTATATGCAGTTACCGGAAGTGTCGGTGTGACCACATGCTTCGAATGGAGTGTCGAGATTGACAAGTTTGAATGAAGGGTTGGGGTGAGAGACTACAACAGCGAAGGCGTGGACGGGTTGTGGCGGAAATCAGGATGAAGGCGTGTTCAATGGATGGGCAGAGTGCAAGTTGATGCAGCGTGTCTCAACTAAAGTTGGGAGAGTCAACAAGGGCAGCAACGCGGGATTTGCACAGAGGAAATATGTGGAGTGCGCAGCTAGATTTTCCAAGTCGGTGACGGTGGGGACAAATTCTAGCAAGTCGCAACAATGGTGGCTTTGGCGCTAGTAGTGTTGGTAGAGTTCCACTAATCTTGATTTTTTTAAATTTAAATGTAAAAAAAAAATTAACACCTTTTTTTTATTATGAGTATATATTTTTTTTATTTGACTTCTTTTATTCTTCTTCCTTTTTCTGTTAATTTGACCTAAACTTTTTACTTTTTTTGGTGGCCAAAATTTTGATGGCGAGATGAAGAAACTACGCTTGAGCTGCAACAACAATAAAGTTGATGAAGAATAGATGGCCAAGGGCCTAGATCGAAGAGCGTGGCTCTTTGCAGCAGTGAAGCATCCAGAGGATCAATTGCTCTGATACTAAATGAAGCGAAAAAAGTTCCTTCTTCAGATTAATACTTCCAAAAGACTTGGAATATAAAGATATCCATGAGGATACAAATATTATATATTAAAAGTATGAATAAGATTGATGATACAATGAAAGTGAGAGGCTTGCTTATATACCAAACAAGTGTCTCTTCATGGAGAGTCATGTCTCATTTAGACATGACTCTTCAACCTAATTACTAATTAACTAATCATTATTTATGATTATTATCATTTAAATTATTTCCTATATATTTATTCATAACAATACTGTGTATAAAGCTTTATTTATGTTAGTTGATAACTTTATAATGTAAGCCAACTTGACACATGGGGATTACAAGGTGGTTGTATGGTTGTACAAAGGAGTGAACAAAATTTATACCGAAAATAAAATAAAAATTAAAAAACAAATTTGACTAGACATACTGCAACATGGAAATGGGTGAGTACAGAATAGAATCAAGTTGCAGGGGGTATGGATGGCAATTAGTTCCAGCTACGGAATATGGATTAATTAGTAACTAGGTGTACCGCACTATGGTAGGAAACATTATGGTGGTTGTACAGAAAAAGTGCAACAACAGTTCTACGTTGGAAAATCAACATTAATGTATGGTTTTATATATGAAATTTCCAACCATTGAAAATCGTACAGATGGCTGTAAAAATCATACCAATGGCAGTTGTATGGCGAGTACCCACGGGTCTTGACGGGTTTTATAGCGAGACGGGTCACTTGCATAGAACCACCTGCGGTTTATACAGATGGCGATTACCCACGAGTCTTGATGGGTTTTATAGCGAGACAGGTCACTCGCATAGAACCACCCGCAGTTTCTACCCGTACCTGCCAAAACCCACATAAAACTCGGCTACCCGAATAGAACCCATGAAGAACCGTATATGACCCCCATAGGACCCACATCAAACTCGTGGAGACCCTCAAAATTTGATTATTTTCATTTTTTTTATTTTTTGTGGAGATCATGTGGAGGGAAAGGGAAAATGGAGGGAAAATTTTGCAGATTCTTATACAAGTCTTATATGGGTTTCTGAATCAATAGCTAGACGAGTCTTATACGAGTACGAGTCGTGCAACATTGGAAGAAAGTAACCGAGATACAATTCAACTATGTAAAAGCAGCATAAGAACTCAAGACATACTCATTGATTCCATGAACATGAAAATCAACAAGTATAGATATTGCAAGAATAATAACTACTTGTAAGCAAATGATCCCAGTGCAAAAGATAAACTTGAAAGTAAAGCTTGGAAAGTAAATTGCCTAAGAGATAGATGCCCCACAAGATAAATATTTAGGAAAGATAAGCATGCACAATAATGAAATACTTGGAAAATAATGAATGTAATCAAGATGTTCAACAAATGATATATGCAAGCTTGAAAGAAAATAGCAATTGTCTCAAGATAGATGAACTTCAATATATAGCAATTGTAAGCCTTGCTTTTGTGTGAGTACCCAACAAATATGCCTTCATCAACTCGAGAATCAAATTTTCTGAATTTCTTGTCTTCTCTTTTAATGTAGCGTTTGCTTCCAAAGATTCTGAAGTGCTTGACATATGTCTATCTCCCCTTCCATAGCTCGTACGGGGTCTTGTCACAATTGCTTCTAAGCATTCCTCTATTCAAAATATTCATCGTTGTCTCCATTGCCTAAACCTATAATCCTCGTTTAATTTGGAATCATTCAACATGGTCCTAGCCATTTCTTCTATTGTTTTGTTCTTTCTTTTAGCGACTCCATTTTGTTGTGGTGTCCTAGATGCTAAGAATTTTTTTATTTCTTATTCCTCACAGAAGTGTTGGAATTCTTTATAAGTGAACGCCCCTCCACTATTTGATCTCAAACATTTGATCTTCAAATCATTTTCATTTTCCACCATCTCTTTATAAATTCTAAAACATTTGAATGGTTTTGACTTTTTCTTCAGAAAACTTACTATTGTCATTCTCGTGTAATCGTCGATCATTAGCATGAAGTATTGTTCTCCTTCCAGTCCTTTAGTTCTCATGGGATAGATCAATATGTATCAAATCTAATGGTTTTGAAGTGGAGTGTTCCTTAGTCTTGAATTCAACTCTTGTTTGTTTTCCATGACAATAGTGCTTACATGAGGTACTAGTTGGTTTTGAAATTTATGTGTCCCATTTTTTTGTGCCACAACCAACTTTCATCCTCTTTTGCCAAGAAACAACCTTCTTTTCCAATCTCATTCAATGTATATATATCATTTGGAGTCCTTGTTGTAGTCGCCACCAACCTACCATATTTCTTTCCTCTTATTCCGCATTTCCTTGAGTTAAATAGAACCGTGTGTCCTTGATCACACATTTGACTTACACTCAGCAGGTTATGGTTCATATTTTCAATGAGCAGAACATCTTTTATCATGGCATTCTTGTTTCCAGCTTAATTGTACCCTTTTCTATAACCTTTGTTGAACCATCATTTCTAAATGTGACTAATCCATCACTTTCCTTTTGTAGAGAGATATTTATTTTCATCTTTTGTCATAAGGGTTGAACAAAATTGTCAACATACCATGCACTTCTTTTGCTTTGAGCTTTTAAAGCAACTGCACATTGTTCATCTTTCTTCTTCTAAACATTTGGAAGAGCATTTAAATTAGGCTTTGCTTCACTTGGAGGGGTGGATAACCTACTATAGTTTCCAAAGTTACTTCTATTCCTAGCATAAGCTTTACAATTTACAACCTTACGTCCAAAATTCTTGCAAGAATAGCATACACCAAGGAAGATAGTTTGATACATGAGAGGAGATCTTCTTTGTGGTGCAGTTCTCCAGAGGCCTTCCTCTTGAGGTCTCTTAAAAGAGGGTTGCTGATTTTGCATCTTTTGATCTTGAGCCTTCTCTTTTGCTAGCAAGCTTTCCTCTTTCTTGATGGAATCCTTAATGATATATGCATATGTGTTTTGTTCAACATCCTTTTCAGATGTCATGGAGCTTGAACCTTTAACGAGCGTTGGCTTGTATCCTAATCTTGTTTTGTCATCCCAAAATTTTTGACTATTGATAATTAACAATTTGGAGTTGTTTGCAAAGCTTTGTTGGACATTCTTTTCTTGCACTTCCTTTCACAAAGAGACTATCTCTACTTCCAAATCTTCCTTTGTCTTGGTACTTTCTTCCAATTCCCTTTTGAGTGATTCTTCAATTTTTCTAGCCTCTTCTAACCATACTTTAAGATTGATGAAATCTTCTCTAACTCTTCATTCTTCTTGTTGAGACTTTTGGCATGTTCCTTTAGTTTTCTTAGTTCAGCGTCTAGTGCTTTGACATTTCTTCTTTCCACCTTAAGGTCTTTTAGGCTGCTGGTAAGTTCTCTTTCAAGATCAACCTCGCCTTCTTCTTTTTCATCTTCTTCTTGTGCTTCAAGAGATTCCTTTTGGTTGTCCCTTGTCATGAATAATACCCTTCCTATGTCATTTTCACTATTGTTGTCACTATCACTTTCTTCATCAAATGAGGAATTGTCTTCTCTAGAGTAGAGACTTTTCTTTAAGACCTTTTTGCCTTATTTCTTGTATCTTTTCTAATTCATCTTCACCTTCCTAGGAAATTTCTTTCCTTCATCATTATTTGAATTTTTTGCATAAGGACATTATGAAGCAATATGGCCAATTTCATTACAATTGAAACATTTTAAGGGGAGCTTACCTTTGTACTTGCATGTTCCCCTTTTCAATTCCACACAAAGTTGGTTATTTCTTCATCTAAAATTTCACTACCACTGCAACTGGGGCTTGGATTAACTGTTTCTTGCTTTTCCCTATCTTCTTGGATGTGGTAAAAGCTACTTCTTTCATGGATCGATTCTCCTACTCTGTTCTCATTTCGTAAGCTATAAGTATTCCATGTAGTTCGTCCATGCTGACAATTTCTAAGTCTAGTCTTTCTTCTAGCACTGAGACTTTGGCATCAAACTTTATCGAGAGTGATCTCAATATTTTTCAAACTATTACCTTGTTTTCCATTGGTTCTCCCAATCCTTGTATGGCGTTTACTACTTCATCCACTGAGAGAAAATAGGTTGCAATATTTTCGTCTTCATTCATTCTTAGTGGATCAAATTGTCCTTGGAAGGTATGAAGCTTGGTTTCTTTGATCTTTTTCTCCCCTTCATATATACTTTGGAGCTTGTCCCAAATATCTTTTGCAAATGTGCAATGCATCACTTTAACATACACTGATTCTGTTAGACCATTCAAAATAGCATTCCTAGCTTTAGTTTTATTGTCATAAAGCTTCTTACTAGTGTTAAAATATAAAAGTTCTATGCAGAAAAATTAATGTACTTGCAGAAAATTGAATACTTTGCAAAAATTTGAATGTACTTTGCAGAAAATTGAATGTACTATGTTGTTAAAAATACCTAGAATATAGATTTCTTCTTCACAACTTTTCAGAACAACAATTGTAGTTAGAACATAAACTTAAGGATCATATGAAGACAACGAAGCATTAATATGAGACACTAAGAGTTAGGTCCAATGACCAAGGAAAAACCCACAAGGGGAAAACCCAAATGATTCTTCTTCTATTAGATTTCTTCAATTGTTCAGCAGCAAAGTGCAGAGAGAGAGAGAATGAGAATGAATAAAGTCACCAATGTTTGATCAACTTACAGCTAAAGTGCTCTTTCTCTTTTGCTGGAAAATCTCCTCCTTCTCTTGATTAGATCATGTCCCACACACTTGCTCTAGCTCTTCCCCTACTCTTACTCTTCACTTTCTCTCACACTGCTCTTGCACACACTCAACTCTAGCCCTCCTTCACAATGAACATGTTACCCTCAACTCTCACTTGCTCTTGCTTAAATGGATGATAAAGGAGAGTTACAAAATAAATTTACTCCTTGAGCCAATAATAGGAGAATTGAATTCCATGAGGGAGGAGTTACTTGAGGAGAAGTGTAACTCATCCCAAGAATAGAGAGAGTGGTACACTTGTCTTGAGGAGTTACAATTTGAATTACGGAGAGAGAGAGAGAGTATTTGGTGAGAGTTACAAATCGAATTGAACGAGGGAGTTACAAGTGCATTTAATGAGGAGGAGTTACACTTTTGTCATACATTGAATTAGTGAGTGAGAATTACATTCTCTTAAGTGTGGAGTTACTATTTTATTCCAAGAGGGAGGTTCAATTTTCCAAGGAAAAGATTCTCAATTTAATTTACTTATTTCATGAGAGAAATCGTTTTTATTAATCCATTAAAGGTGAATGACTTAGACCATTTTATAAATAATAGTATCATAATAATAATAATACTAGTAAGGATAAAAATATTAATACTTGACTTGTATAATCATGATTGATTTGATTTTAAAGTGGATTCCCATATGTCGAGATCATCCTTTATCATTTAGACATGACCTTCTATTTTTTGAAAAGTCACTCCCAAATTGAGATGTGACTTACTATTTTTTGAGAGTTATATTAGAATTGTTAGAAATGAAATTTTATTATAGGTGGTTCAAACGAAACTGAAAGATATGATTCCTTCTAGGAGAAATTTATCCCTGAGCTGTCAAATTTTAACACTCCCTCTCAACTAGGGAGGAATTTCTTTCTGCATCAAAGATCTTTGCTTCCTATGATCACTTTCATTCATCTCAGTTCAACTTTGCTCGGTAACATTTGTAACAATGAAGTCACACTTTAAAGAAAAATCATCCGCTTGACACAAATTTGTAAAGGAAAAAACCATCACATGTCACATAAACAAGGACTATGCTCAACCAATTTTCATCTCAAAAAAAAATAGGTGACAAAACATAGACATCACATAGACAAGACTCAAACAAGTCACACAGACAAGAATCAAACACAACGAAGTGTCAAGTGGTGGAACACCTGCATCCTAGACAAGTCTCACTACACCTTTTGGCTAAATAGGTGGCTCTTCTCGCATCCCGGACTTGTGGTTCGAATGCATACTAAGGCCTACTCTTGTGGCACACACTACACAAGAGGTCCCTCATCCTCAAGAGCTTTCTGGCATCATTCCCTAATCATGTGAGCTCTGACAAGGGGGAAAGGAAGCTTAGTGTTCTCGATCAGTTGTGACCACCTCCACGAAGGGTCACGCCCACAAGTCAGCGCTACTCTCTAAAAACCAAGAACTTCCCTTTCAGTAAAGGCTTGGTAAGAATGTCACTTATCTGATCATCAGTGGAGATGTGATAGAGCCTCACTACTCCTCTCTGCACCATATCCCGGATATAGTGATACTTGATGTAAATATGCTTAGATTTGTCATAAAAATAGGATTTTCTGCAAGACGAATCTCGCTCTTATTGTCACAATATATAACTGTTGTGTCTCGAACTTGCTCAAATAGTTCCCTAAAAATTTTTCTCAGCCAAACTGCCACAGCCTCACAACTAGCCATGCTAGCAGCAATGTACTCAGCACCAGCTATACTTAGTGCAACAAACTTTTGTTTTCTACTCATCCAAGAGATCATGGAAGATCCCAAGCTAAAGCAACACCCAAAAGTGCTCTTTCTATCAGCAGAGTTACCTGCCCATCAAGATTAGTATATCCATGAAGTTTTATATTTTTAGCAGTATATTTCAATCCTAGATTTGTAGTTCCATGCAAGTATTTGAGTTCATGTTTTGCAGCAATCCAATGGGCATGAACGGGATCAAGCCTAGTGTTTACCAAAAATATCAAAGCACCAATGAGTTTTCTATACTCTGTGGGATTTGCTAGACAGTGTCCTGCAGCTTTGCCATCTAATTTTTTAAAGTTCATTTCCATAGGAGTATGCATGGACTTACATTCTACCATAGCATATCATTCAAGAAGCTTAACAACATATTTTCCTTGAGAAAGATAAATTTCACCAAGTCTTTGCTAGACCTCTAGTCCCAGAAAGTAATGCATCAAACCAAGGTCTTTCATTTCAAATTCAGAAGCTAACTCTCTCTTACACTGGAGGATAAGAGGTTCTCCTCCTATCAAGAATAAACCATCAACATACAATACCAAAATCGAAGGTATACCTTGGATTGTCTTGAAGTAGAGATTTGGGTCTGCACTACTTCTTGTGAAACCAAGCTTTATCAAATAGCTATCAATGCAAGCATACCAAGCTCTTGGAGCTTGCTTCAACCTATATAAGGCTTTCTTCAACCTGCATACATGAGTTTCCCTGTCATCCTCTTCAAAGCCTTCTGGTCGTTCCACAAATACCTCTTCCTTGAGGAAGCCATGCAAAAAAACAGTTTTCACATCCATTTGGTGAAGAGTCCATCCATGGCTAGCAGCTAAGGCAACAACAGATCAAATAGTAGTATCTCGAGCTACAAGAACAAAAATCTCATCATAGTCTATTCCCTCTTTCTAAGAGAATCCTCTTGCTACAAATCTAGCCTTATATTTTTCAATACTACCATCTACACCATGTTTAATCTCCATTTGGAAGTGACAACAAATTTACCTTGAGGTCTAAGAACCACTTCCTAGACATCATTTTGGATGATGGACTCGTATTCTTCAGTCATGGCATCTTTCCAAACTTGTTCTTTTGCAGCTTCTTCAAAGGTACATGGTTATGCCTGAATGTTGTTGCCCATGGCAATAACATACCCTTAAAACCAACTTGTCTTCTTACTTTCTCTGAACTTTCCTCTTGGGGCAGCATGTTGTTCAACATCTTGCAAGATGTTTCGCAGCCATAGTGGTCTCTTTTTGGTAGGAGGATCATATGATGGAAGATCTAGAGGATCCATGGAACCCATTGGATTATCAGCAAGCTCATTCTCAAGTTCTGGTTCAGACTCAGATGTAGACTATTTTTCATTAACAGCTTGTCTTTTAGCAATGGCAGGAGGAGGAGAGTCTCTTGCTTTTCTAAGAGTTGTATCTTCATCAAATGTTACGTCTCTGTTAAACTCAATAGTTCTTTGACTAGGTACATAAATTCTATAAGCTTTTGAATTATCACAATAACCAACAAACGTACCTTTCTTACCTGAAGCTTCTAGTTTGTTCCTTTTCTTTTTCAACACATGGAAGTACACAAGGCAACCAAAGATTCTCAAGTGACTCACCTCAGTCGTTTTACCAGTGAAGACTTCTTTAGGAATCTTACTGTCTAAGGCCTGATGAGGAGTTTTGTTTTGCACATAAACGGCAGTATTTGCAGCTTCTCCCCACAAAAACTTCAGTAGCTTTTGATCATGCAACATGGCTCTAACTGCTTCCAAAATGGTTCTATTTTTCCTCTCAGCCACACCATTTTGTTGTGGATTATACACCACAATGGTTTCTTTCTTTATTCCAACGTCTCTGCAAAGATCATTAAATTCATTAAAGGTGAACTCTCCCCCATTATCAGATTAGAAAGCTTTGATCAGCCTTCTCGTTTGATTTTCAATCAAACCCTTGAAATCTTTGAACATGTCAAATGCTTCCCCTTTCTTTTTCAAAAAGAATATCCATGTCTTGCGAGAAAAATCATCAACAAAAATCATAAAATACAAGTAGCCACTAAGAGAAGTAACAGGCATAGGTCCACATAAATCAGAATGTATGAGCTGAAGTACCTAACTATTTTTTGTTCCGCTTGAAGGAAATGGTCCCTTTATATGCTTTCCACTTGCACATCCTGGGCAAACTCCATGATCCATTCTGATCTCAGGCATTCCAAAACCATCTTCTAACATGAGGTAAGGTTTTGTAGTGTAGGTGAGAAAATCTTTTGTGCCATAGCTCACACCCATAGCTCACACTGAAGATCGATATCATGGACCAATGCATGAATGGGTTTACCATTGACTTTGTAAAGCCCTTCACATCTTGATCCAAGAGTAAAGGTTCTTTCATACTTGAGTTCAATGGCCAAGTTAGAACTTATTCATTAATAAAAGCAACTTTGATTCTTTTATCTTCTAGAGCAGATATGGATACAAGATTTTGTTTCAAATCAGGTACATACAAAACTTCTTGCAGAAAAATAGATTTTCCATCATCTAATTGAAATGAAATTAAACCATAACCTTTAACTTGGTGAGTAGAATTATCTCCAAGGATAACATTTAAATTAGTCTCCCTCTCAACTAGATTAGAGAGTGTCTTTTTGTAACCAGTAAAATGTTTGGAAGCTCTACTATCAACTAACCAGCTATCAAATGAATCTGTAGAAGAAGAACTCGAAAAAGCAAAAACAAGAAAATATTATGATTGAGTTTCAGCTGCATTATTTCTATATCTTGGATTTCTTGTTTTCTTAAGTTATCATTTTCTTTGATTTTCAGAAGAGTCTTTTCTATAATCAGGTTTTCTTTTGAATTTAGGAGCTCTTCTTCTCTCTTTATAGTCACGAGCAAAACGACCATGTTTTTTACAGTTAAAGCATCTAACTTTTGATATGTCTAGATTCTCTTTACTTGATTTGAAAGCAGATTTATTTTTATTACCCTTCTTTCTCTTGTCATAGGCTGAAAATGTAGTAGGTTCTCCTTCGTGATGTGAAATTCTCCCTTTGGAGATCATTATGGCCTCCTCTTGGATACATTTTCCCAAGAGCTCATCAAATGTGAGAATAGTGTTGATGTTGTTAATGGTAGTGATAAAAGTCTCCCAAACAGGAGAAAGGCCTCCAATCGCAATCAACACCATTTCTTTGTCGGGTACAACTTCACCAACTGTTGACAGCTGATTCCTAATTTTAGTCATTCTCAGGAACTATGCCTGAATCGTCTCTCCTCTATTCATTATGATGTCCTTCAACTGATTTTTTAAGGCAATAATCTAGTTCAAGTTACTAATTGCAAACATATCAATTAATTTGTCATACATTTCTTTAGGTTTCTTCAAACTAGAAACATATATAATGAGATGATCACTAAGAGAATCAAAGATAATTTATTTAGCCTTGATTTCATCCTTTTTATATTTGGATTTGACAGCAGCACTTGTATTCTCTGGTAGATCAGCTATTGTGTCTTCAACATACTCCAAAACTTCGTGTTCTTCAAGAGTGATATCTACCCTTTGTTTTCCATGGAGCAAAGTTTGAGACATCATTCAACTTCTCCTCTATCTTGAAGTAGGACGAAGCCATCTGAATCAGAAAACTTTGGCAGCGAGTGGGGTTTCCTCAGATGATCTTTGATATCCTTGGACTTGTCTTCACCAAGGCTCTAATAACATGTTAAAATCTAAAAGTTCTATGCAGAAATTTATAATTTTTTTACAAAAACATGAAAGTTCTATGCAGAAAACTGAATGTACTTGCAGAAAATTGAATGTACTTTGCAGAAAAATGAATGGAATTGAATGTATTTTGCAAAAAGTTGAATGTACTTTGCAAAAAACTAACTGTACTTTGTATAAAATTGAATGTACTATGTTGTTACAATTATTTAGAATGCAGATTTCTTCTTCACAACTTTTCAGAACAACAATTGTAGATAGAACATAAACTTAAGGATCATATGAAGACAGCCAAGCACAAATATGAGACACTGAGACTTAGGTCCAATGACCAAGACAAATCCCACAAGGAGAAAACCCAAATGATTCTTCTTCTATCAATTTTCTTCAATTGTTCAGCAGAGTACAAAGAGAGAGAGAGAATGAGAATGAATAAAATCACCAATGTTTGATCAACTTCCAGCTGAAGTGCTCTTGCTCTTTTGCTGGAAAATCTCTTCCTTCTCTTGATTAGATCTTGTCCTACACACTTGCTCCAGCTCTTCCCTTGCTCTTACTCTTCACTTGCTCTCACACTTCTCTTGCACATACTCAACTCTAGCTCTCCTTCACAATGAACATGTTACCCTCAACTCTCACTTCTCTTGCTTAAATAGATGAGAAAGGAGATTTACAAAATGAATTCATTCCTTGAGTCAATAATAAGAGAATTGATTTTTATGAGGGAGAAGTGTAACTCATCCCAAGAATAGAGAGAGAGGTACAATTGTCTTAAGGAGTTATAATTCGAATTAGGGAGAGAGAGAGTATTCGGTGAAAGTTACAAATTGAATTGAATGAGGGAATTACAAGTGCATTTGATGAAGAGGAGTTACACCTTTTTCATACATTGAATTAGTGAGGGAGAGGTACATTCTCTTAAGTGTGGAGATACTAATTTATTCCAGGAGAGAGGTTCAATTTGCCAAGTAAGAGATTCTCAATTTAATTTGCTTATTTCATGAGAGAATTCGTTTTTATTAATCCATTAAAGATGAATGACTTATACTATTTTAGAAATAATAGTATCATAATAATAATAATACTAGTAAAGATAAAATATTAATTCTTGACTTATATAATCATGATTGATTTGATTTTAAAGTGGATTCCATATGTTGAGATCATCCTTGATCATTTAGACATGACTTTCTATTTTTGGAAAGTCACTTCTAAATTGATATGTGACTTACTATTTTGGAAAGTCATATTAGAATTGTTAGAAATGAAATTTGATTATAGGTTGTTCAAACGGAACTGAAAGATATGATTCCTTCTAGGAGAAATTCATCCCTGAGCTGTCAAATTTTAACAACTAGCATCATCTGTTGGAGGAGTCGAGGGTTCTTTGTATCCAATCATTACAGATTGTCAGACATCATATCCTTGTGCTTGCACATAATTTTTCATCCTTCCGCTCCAACACACATAGTTTTGTCCATTAAATATTGGAACTTCGATCTTTGTGCACTCCATGATCCCCCTTCCGGTGGTTAGACTGCTTGTGAAGGAACTTAGCTCCGATAACAATTGTTGGTAAGTACTGAGAGGGGTAAATTTATTTCACTTACAATTAGTTAATTATTAATTTTCAGAGCATTAACAACAAATCAAAACAATAATTATCAACGCATAACAAGAACAATACACAAGAAATTTTTAGGTGTAAACCCAGGAGAAAAACCACTAAACGCTTTTCTAATATTTCACGAGTACAAAAATACTTCAGCTCCAACTGAATAGAAAAGCCTAACTTCCTAGTACTCTTAAAAAGCATTCAAATTTATCATGTAACTCCAACTCTTGGAAGGATGTTCTTGCACCTTGGTTTTACCAGCTCCCACTGGAAGGGCACTCCAACGCCCTAGTTTTATCAGTTGCAATTGAAAGGATGTTCCAACACCCTACAAGATTCAACATTCCCTAGCACCACCTTGCCACCCTGAAGTATTTTCAGGCTACAACCTAAAGGAGACTTCACTCTCCTACCTTGATCCACCCAACCGACCTTGTTTATATAAAAATTAAATAAACAGTTGTGGGCTTCCATACCAGGGATAATGACCCACTTACAAAATATTCAATGCAATCCTTTCTACAAGTGTATACTTCAGATATGCAGTGAAGAACCAAGCTTGTCAACCTTCAAACTTCACAATAGCCTCTCAATGGTTCTGGTAAGAACTACTCATACCTTTGTTGATGTCTTCACAAACCAAGATCAAAACTTCTTCTCTACGACAGAAACCACTTCAACAAATGTTGTTACTTAGGGATGCCTCTGAAGATGAATGCAACGTAGTAAATATGAATCTAGGACAACTCTAAATGACTTCCTTCAAACAACTTCAATACAACTATGATACATGATCAGGAATATCCTACCACGAGTCTGTCAAAGGGGGGAGCCAAAATAGGCTTGAACTTGTGCCATAGATATACTTCATAAGCCATTGAGATGTTGACACAGATCAACAATGGTTTATACCGAAAGGGTCCACAAAACAGTTCTTCCACAATGATCAGGTTATCTCAACCTTCTAGCAATAAGGGTAATCAAAATA
Organism: Pinus taeda; assembly: GCA_000404065.3. Lineage (NCBI taxonomy): Eukaryota > Viridiplantae > Streptophyta > Pinopsida > Pinales > Pinaceae > Pinus > Pinus taeda. The sequence goes on along the minus strand of APFE030463129.1, from coordinate 155,814 downwards.
CTCATATCATGTCCAAGAATTTGCCCACATATAACCTCTAAATAGGATGAGTAAACCTATGTATACTCAGCGGGATGTAGAATTTGGTTAGCCCTTAAATAAGATTATAAAGATACTTCATCATTCCCTCAACTTTCTCAAGGATAATCCACTAATTCATAAAACTTCAAACCCTGAAATAGTCAGAGATTATGCCAAGGGAAGAGTCAGTAAGAGTGCCATAATAAACCCTAGACAGTGAGCCTCAAAAATGCGATAATTGTTATATGAAACTCCACGAACAGTCTTTAAATAGTAATCAAGAAAGTTCAAAACAAACCTTCAATCAGTATCAAAACTCATTTGACTTAGAGCCTTAGAGATACCTCAAAAAACCACGCACAATACTCTATTTAAGGCCGAATTGGGAAACCTCAACGTCTACACACCTTCTACAAGGGTAATCTCACAAACGCATGAATTTACCCACGAACAACTTCAAAAAAGGAACTTGCATCTACTCAATAAGAAAGTCGAATGGCCTTAGAGGATAAACACGCCCAACAAAGAACCACAGTGATAGAGACATAACATTCAACCTTGTGTTATGAGCCCTTGAAAAACTCAGATTAGCCTGATAATATGCTTCAAAATAGACGTGGAATGAGCCAAGAATTGATTTCTTTGGAGGCCGAAGTTGTGCACAGTATACTCAATGAAAATCCCTTAGATATATATGTTAGATTTGCCACAGAATTGTTGTAGTTGTTTGCCAAGGAGGTTCGAGTAAACCTCGGGGAATCCGAGCTTGACTAAAGCAATAAAACTTAGGCCCAAAAGAGATTTTACTCCAAAACTTGATCTAAGAATATTGTCCTTAGAGCCCTCATATCTGCCTCAGAAAAGGAGGTCGAAGGCCCTCAAAAATGAGCTTGATGCCCAGCGAAAACCATAAACCAAGCAAAGAAAATAACCCAAACTTCTTCAATTAGGCCTACTCGTTTGCTTGATGTGACTACCCAAGTTCATAGAAGCAATTTCAGAAGGTTGGACGTTGAATGTATATATCTTGTGGAGGATCTGAGCCTCCTTTTATAGGGAATGAGGGGGTCAAAAGTAGTGGGGGAAACTTGATCAAAAATGGAGTGAAGCTTACCCAAATTAGAAAATTAAATTTAAATTTTTGGAGCCAAAAACCACCTAATTTTGGAGGCCAACTTGTCAACAAGTTTGATTGATTTTCCCCTTTCACATTAATTCGAATAGGCCCATTTAGGTTAATTTTTAAAATAAAAATTCCACCAATCTATAGGCGCTTGTAGAAATTTCTTTGGGGCTTTTGACCAGAAACAAGGCTTCAACCTTTAAAGTGAAATATCTCCTCAATCGTGAGGAATTATGAGACATACCACCTATAGTTAGAAACGACATGACAAAAACCATCAAATGAAGGTGATCTTGAGCACAAGAAACTTGATCTTCCTTGTCATTTTGTCAACGAAAGTGGGGCTTCTTTTGGCATTGCTTGGCTTGACATCAATGACAACCAATTTTCAACATAGATATTCAAAGAATAGCACAAACAAAGTAACCAAAAGAAAGTAGATTTGCCTGATGGAATGAAGAAATGATATTGGGGTTTTTTGAAGGCCCTCTCTTGATATTTTTGGAATCCTTTAGATAGACCCTAGTTAGCTTGAGCTATGAGTTCCTTGGCTAGCTTCGAGATGCCTAATTTAGCCAACAACGTCCCCAACTCCAAGACTCTTGGTAACCTGCACCACAATAAGCACAATCTTGCAATACAAAGATTAGCATCAAAGGGGGTTACTCACATGATGGAAAGATTGGACAAGATGTTCAACCGAGAACATACAAGTCCCAACCAAGCCTGGGATATGAGCAAAACCCAAGAAAATCTACAAATACTTGTAGATTTTCCCTACTAGACAACAATGCCCCTCTAGGCTAAGACACAAAATGATTGCAAGCAAGTAAACACATATGTTACCTCAAGTGCCAAAGAAGAACACCATAACACAACACAAGTAGACCTCCGAAGTCTTTCGTATTATGGATAGCAAATGAGAAAAATTTTGAGCATAATACACCCAAGCACATGAGCAACAACTAGCATTATGGAACAAATCCCAATGTGAGGTCGAATTGCTAAGTGTCCATATGATTGGATGTAGCATGTTGTAGGTGGCACCCAAAATGAGCCCACACAGGAGTGAATGAGCTAAGTACTAGCAACATATCAATCTTAATTGAACTACTCATCAGATAAGTGTAAGTTGAAGTGGATATAGGGGAGACATATCACCACAAAATTTGGCCCAAACTCAAGTGATAATTGTTGCGAAACACTTGTTCTTCTAGCTGCTACATCGGCCTCTAGTCGGTTGTGCGTATAGTTGAAGTGGACTGCCAGTGTAGACCCCCTATAATAGTGTGTTAACAAGTGGAAATATGGGAGTTGGTAGTGGAGTTAACTCTCATTTCGACTCCCAATCATATTTAACATTAATTGCTAGCCAAAACGTGGTCATCAAGAGAGTAACTCGACCCTGACATGTCAGCCAATCGACTTCCAAACAGGCAGTCAACTCGTGGTCTATTAGGCTAAGAACTCGACCTCCCAGGACCCAAAGTGACTTCGAAATCAGCCTCAAATTGCTCCTTGACTTAACTCGAATAGCCATGTCACTTGCTTTGACTTTGTGACTTGGACAACTTTTTTAATATGGCTTCAGTTATTAATTTTTTATTTTTCTTGTCCTTTTTGCCACTTTTATTAGAGAAAGTGGATTGTTGAGGGGAGACAGTCATTTTTTATCCCCAAAGTTGGTATTAGGATAATGTTGGCATTCTAAGGATGGATTTCAAACTCTCACATACCACCAACATATCCTAGAGCCACATATTGACAACATTACATAGGAAATTAATTAAAAATCTCGTGCTGTAGGAAATTTTAATTACTTAAAAAATTCTAGAAAAACCTAGTCAAATTCCACGAGACTCAAGATATAACCTAGCATGGTAATATACATCGACCCTAGGCATTAGGACCAACCCAAGGCCCAGTTATTAAAGTGACTCTAGTTTTGGAGGTATGCGAGTGAAAAGACTTAACTAGTTATTTATCGCTGAAGATCGAAAATAATTGGTTCAGTGAGAAAAACACTCTAGAGTGGACACACTTAGTAACTGGGTCCCAAATCAACTAAGTCTGTTACAAATGTTCAACATGCTAGCGTCCATTTATTACAACTCCCAGGTAGGGGTGCAGAATTTGAGAGAAGTAGAGAGAGAGAGGATTGAGAAAGGGGCATCAATGCCCTACTAACTTATGATCTTCAAAAAAAATTAGGAGTGCCTCCTCCATTGGGCAATGAAGTCTTCGTTCCCTGCCATTTGCATATGAGAAAGTAACAATGAGTAAACCCAACTTAAGATGTATAGTCAAGTGATGTTGAGTGTTGAGGTATGTAGAGACTAGTTTGATATGGTTATTACAAATCAATGAATGAAGACTAGTACTCAAGAACTAGTTTTCAGTTAAACATGAGTGTTGACTGTCTGTTATTAAAATACAGATAGAGATGTCAGTTAAGAATTGTTATGTGCCATTGCAAGCACCTATTTGATGATTGTTGGATCCTTCAATTGTGTTTAAGGGAGGTTATTATCGATATTTGTTGATGAGTAAACCCAACTTGAGATGTCTAGTCTATCGATGTTGAGTGATGGGGTATGTAGAGACTAGTCTTTTCATAGGCACTAATCTTTCCACCATCCATTATTCCAAAAAACATCATAAAAACAATATTTTCTAGGCTTCCCCCTTTCTGCCAAAAAAATACCATCCTAAACCAAGAGCAAGTATTGTTGTCATGACATTAGGCAATCTTACTAAGTGCCCTAGGGTTGAACTTTATTAAAGAACTTTGTAACATTTGAAGTGCATGTTTGGGAAACAATTGTCATTATAACAAATATAGAGGTCATCCTCAACCTTGGAAGGGGAGAAACCACAACTAAGTGTGGGTCTTCCCATATGAAAACTGATGTTCCTGCTTAAACATAGAAAAACTTCATTAATCTACCAATAGATGGCAAAGGCCCATCTTGATCAAATATTGGTGGTTGTTACATGAAGAAAATCACTTTTAACATCCATCTGATAAACTTCTCAATTGTATGAAGTTGCAATAGAGAGTAACATTCAAATTGACTTCATCCTACAACTAGCATAAAAGTATCAGTATAGTCAACATCCCTCTTTGCGAATACCCCTTAGCAACAAGTCAAGCTTTATGCTTTTCATTTTGTCCATTAGAACTAAATTTGGACTTTCCAACACATTTATAACCAACAATATTCTTACCCTTGGGTAAGAGGACCAATTTTGAAGTCTAATTCCTGATCAAGGCATCATAATCAGTAAAGATGTGGTTGCTCCCATCCAAGGTAATCTTTGGCTTGATTATAAATGGTGGTAACTCAGTCAACATCCACCTTTCTAAGAATGACACATGGTGCAATATGCTTCCAAGTTCTAATGATGTTCCAATTGAGATTCTGGTGGAAGAGGATCAATAGAGTCCAAAAACTAAATATATCCCATTTGGGCATGGATCTTGACATGGAGGGAGAAAGGAGAAGGAACATAGGCATTAGATTACACACAAATTAAACAAAGAGGAGATTGAGCCAAGTTGCAGGATAGCCCCCCCTCCCGACACTCTCAAAGCGTGCTTTGAATGGAAGTGATCAAGGGGTGACTCAGGGAGCCTACTCCTTGATCGCTCCTATTTGGAAGCGATTTTCAAGAGCGCGCTCACGGAAAAATAAATAAATAAAAATAAATCACTCCCTAGTTGTTTCAGGAGCATCGTTCCCAGAGCAATTTTAACATGCGGTGAGAGAATCCAGGAATGATGCTCCTCATCACTCCCCAAAGAAAAAAATGCTTATTGAGAGAAGCATACATGTAACATTCGATTTGCAATTCTTAGGCAAAAAGAAGGGCAAAAAAACAATAGAAGTAGGTATATTTGATTTGTAGATGAAGGAGAGTCCAATCAAATATGAAGGAAGACCGAAATTCCTCCTGCAACAGTCCACACATGCAAAGATTCCTTAAGCATGCAAATGAAGTTGCAAGGTCGAAGGTACAGACTAAAGAAAAGAGCCGAGACCTTTTTGAGGTATGTAATTTGAGTTGATCATGAAGAATCTTGTCTAGAAAGTTGAAATGATGGATGGAGGAAGGTCTGGTGTTGGTCTAGAAGTCTTGGTTGTCTCATTTGATTTGATTCTTGAAGAGAAGAGGTTTTTGGGTTTTCCTTTTGGAGAGGGATTTTGCCCTGGCTGAGTGCCTACATCTGGTGTCCATTTGTTTTTGATGATCTTCACGTTTTTGGTAGTTGTTTGATGATAAAGTACATAATAATAAAAATCGGCAGAAGAATCTAATTAAAGAAGTACAAGAACATCATAAACACATATCAAGTTAAGAGAAATCATTTTAATTATTTGCCTTAAGGATTTCTCAACATGGTATCAAAGCTAAGGACGAAAGCGTCATGGTAGCTTGAAGAACACAGATGTGTGGACAAAGAGGGATTATTTGCATTAGTCCTAATGGTTGAACTATTTAAAAGAAGTGTCAAGTCTAAAAACAAAATTTTGGGCAACCTTATAATTCAAAATCTTCGTAATTGAGGCCACAACCTTGGGTAATAAAGACAAAAGGATTAGAAGAGCCAATAAACATCTTTCTAAAGGACAGAAAATCTAGATTACAAGCCTAGATTAAAATGAGTACCTTGTAGCCCCACGGGGGTAGGCGAGTTGGTAATCGCATGGCGGTGTATTTCGTCTGTAAAGCGGACTCCGTATTTGAGGTCATGAATCCAAATCCCCCGGACTTACCTTGGTGACGCATTATAGCGGGTAGGCGCAGAGCCCAGGGGTTATAGTGGTGGCGGCCAGAATCGACCCCGTGTCACGCGACTTGCGAGACTATCCTAGTTGCCGATTCCTCTATAAGCAAAAAAAAAAATGAGTACCTTGTGAAAAAGATTGAACCTATGTGCATAATTTTAAAGTCTGAAATAGTCTCAAGAAATTCAAAGTATGTGCAATAAGGTGACCGAATTATTCATAATGGTATGGAAACTAAGCTTCATAAACTGAACTAAAAACCGTCCTAGAAATATAAAGAGAATTTTTGTTGTGAGCCTGCTTTGAGAAAAGAGTCATATAAGTCATTGAATAGGTCTATAGTGGCCTCTCTAGTACCCGAATAACGTCACCTAGAAAAAGATCAAGTCCTCACCTTTTTGAGTAGTATTGGACCAGAAAAGAAGATTCAATTATGACATATTGAGGCTACAGTGAAAAGAAAGTATAGAAGAAGGAATTTTACACCAGCTTTAAGGATTATGAAAACTACAATTAGTTACCTGGTATTTCTCTTGGAAAAGACTATATGGTAGTACCTTTGAAATCGGTGTTTTAGTCATGACTTCCTTGGAATACTCTTTGCATCATGAAGAAACCATTCCAGCAGACTCATTATGATCATGGAGGACTAAGGTAAGTAACTCTTGAGGTAAGTAGTCTAATTGTTTTTATCCAAATAAGGTCTAATTCAAATTAAATTAGAGTTTTTAAATCTCATTTTCATGGTTCTAGAATTTGTAGCTAAATTCTTGTAAACCTTAGTTGGTAAAGAAACCCTAATCCCTTTCTATTTTGTTCCCTCATGAAAACCCTAGTTTTGGGTTTATAAGTAGCATGGGAAACCCTGGTTAGGATAGAATTGGTTTTGAAATATAAACCTGAGTTTGATGTTTTGAAATACAACATCTAGAATCTTAGGGTTTGGATCTGAACATCCTAGGACTTTCTCGCTTCCTAAAGAATCTATGGAATCCCTAGTATTGTACTTGTATACTTTTGGTGGTACTCGTCAAATAAATGTTGTAGGTACATGAAGAAATGTTGATCTTATACAAAAGCAAGCTTCCTCCTCCTCACAAAAGGATAAGTATTTTAATATATCCAGCTTTAATATTGTTGCTCATCATATGTTAAAATTCGCAACTAGGGCCAAACTCCATGTGGGTCACCTCATTTATGGCAGCTGATATTTTTCCTAGATTCCTCTTTTGGAGAGGTGTAGGATTGATCTAAAGATCATCTGATTCCGACAAGTATTTATGGAGATATAAATTTATTTCTAATTACTTGACAAATTGTCAAGGTCGGCCAGCAGTTAAGTGTGTGGCACACATGCCCAGCGTTGCATATAAATAGAGGAGAGGTTGAGTCATTATCTCATCTCATCATCTCCTCTTCTCTCTCACTCACCTTTCTTGTTTGGGTTAACAAAGGAGTGGCGAGGGAAGGAAGATGGACGCAGCCATAAGAGCAGGACGCAGTAAGAAGAAGGGACGCAAGTCTGTTTAGGATGTAGCCAAGGCAGCGTTGACCAATGTGAAGCCTCCTTTGACTGCGGCCTTGTGTGGGGAGTCTCCCTCAAGCAAGCCACAATTCAGATCCGCTGTTTGGAGGGCTGAACTGAACACAAAGTGACCAGTGCAAGTCTGTTTAGGATGCAGCCAAGGCAGCATTGACCAATGTGAAGCCTCCTTTGACTGCGGCCTTGTGTGGGGAGTCTCCCTCAAGCAAGCCACAATTCAGATCCGCTGTTTGGAGGGTTGAACTGACCACGAAGTGACCAGTGCAAATCTAGTTGGGGTTGACCGCAGGGTTGCCTGAACGTTGACCAGATTTGACCATGTTTCTTGAGCTGTTTCGGGTTGTCCTTCATCTCTGTTGAAGGCTGGGTTGTCTAAGGTTGATCCTAGACTATTTGTGAATCATTTGATTCACTCTGCAAGTGCTAGTTAGGGCATCTCTTACTGCTGTCATAAAATTACAGATCTGATTTATTGTGTGTACTATTTCTCTCTCTGCTGAACTATTGAAGATTTAAAGAAGAATTGATCAAAGGGTTTCCCCGCATTGGGGTTTGTCCCTAGCTAGCCGCCACATCTGGTGTCTCTTGTCTTGGCTTGTTTTCTATCGATCTTTTAATGTTCTATCTGCAATTTACTTTATGTTTATGTGATTGCTAAACAGTGGCTAATAAGAAGAAAAGAAGTAAACTGCTCTAAGTATAGAACATACCATAACTGAACATAGTATCGGAACTAAGGTGAAGACAAAGCCCAAGCAAGAGCAAGAGCAATCACCGAAGGCTGTTGAAGCAATCTTAAAGAAGTGACGGGGTCCTCAACACACTTCCCTGTTGAAGACAAACTCCATGAAAAGTCTAACTATCACGGATGGAAGATGTCTCTCGATCTAACAATAGAAGAGCAGGAAGTGTTGGACCATGTGAGAGGCAGAATTGTTGAGCCTCCATCAAATGCTTTCGCTGTTGCAAGGAACAAGTGGACCAAGGGAGAAGTCAAAGCAAGGAAGATCATCTGGGACTCTATCGACAAGCGCCTGGTGGCCTATGTTTCCAAGCTGACCACCTCCAAGGAAATCTACGATAGACTGGTGAATTTATTTAAAGTTAATGATGCAAATCAAGTTTGTTCCTTAGAAATAAGCTGAAGGAAATTAAGAAGGGCAAAGATGAGAGTATGCAAGCATATTTCTTAAAGATCACCGAGATCAAGAATGATCTCCTATCTATTGGAGAAGTAGTTCCTGACAGGGAAATGACACTCACAACTCTTGGAGGACTGCCACCTGAATGGTATATATTCAGGACTACTCTTCTCAACAAAAATCTAATTCCTGGATTTGAGGAATTTATGGCAAGATGCATTCAAGAAGAAACAAGGATGGAAGAGCAAGAAATGCCCGCACTGAAAGGCCATCCCTCTGCCTTTTCTTCTCATGCTAAAAGAAGAAACAATTCTGGGGCTAAATCCAAAGGAAAGGCTGGACCAAAAGGTGGAAGAAAAGGTCGATTTTACAATTGCAACAAAATGGGCCACTATGCGAGGAAGTGCCCTGATAAAAGGGACTCACACCATGACGATGATCAAAATCACTCTCAAGGCAATCAAAGGAATGGTAGGTCCAATGGCAGAGGTAAAAGAAATGTTGGAAGTCAAGGAAGAGAACAACCCTTCAAGAAGGCAAGAAACTCCAGGTATGAATCTAACGTTGTTAACAATAAGCAAGATGAATATTATCTACTAGCAGCCCTCTCTACTACTGCTCCCCCAAACTCGCTGGGAAATTGGCTTATTGATAGTGGTGCCTCAAGGCACTTCACTGGTTAGAAAGAAGCTCTCTCTAATCTGATAGAGAAGGAGACCAACCTGGAAATTGTTCTTGGGGACAACTCAAAATATCCCGTGAAAGGCATAGGGAATGTCACTCTTCAATTGAATCAGGGAAATACAATTCATTTACAAGAAGTATTATATGTACCTGATCTCAAAAAGAACCTGGTGTCCATTTCGGCAATGGAAGACAAAGGCTACAAGGTGGCCTTCATTGATGACAAGGTACGTGTATGGAAAAAGGACTTTAAAGATGCTTTCACTCTTGGGTTTCAAGTTGATTCATTATATCAGATTGAAGGGTGACACATCTCTCCAGTCCAAACTATGGCATCGGAGGTTTGCTCACCTTCATTATAAAGCTCTACCCGATGTGAGAAAAATGGTGACCAGGATGCCCGAGTTCTGATTAGAGCAAGAAGGTGTATGTCCAGGATGTGCCGAAGGGAAGATCAAAAGGGCACCATTCCCCTCAAGCCAAAGATCGCAGTTGGTTCACTCAAACATATTCGGTATGATGCCTGTGAACTCCTTGGGAGGATATTTATATTACCTCACTTTTACAGATGATTATTCTCGCAAGACTTGGATATACTTCTTGAAAAAGAAGGATGAAGTGTTCTCCTGGTTTTATCACTTCAAAGCCTTGATCGAGAATCAAACTGAAAAGAAGATCAAGATCTTAAGGACTGGTAATGGGACTGAGTATGAATCCAATGAGTTTCACGCCTTTTGCAATGAGGCTTGCATTAAGATGGAGACTACTACACCATATACTCCTGAGCAGAATGGTGTGGCAGAAAGGAAGAATCGTACGATTGTGGAAGTTGTCTGTGCCATGCTCCATGATCAAAGACTTCTGGAGTTTCTATTGGCCAAAGCTGCAAATACTGTCGTATATGTACAAAATCGATGCCCTCATCAAGCATTGGGTTCCAAGACTCCCGAAGAGATGTTCACTAGTAAGAAACCTGACGTATCTCATTTTAGAAATTTTGGAAGTCCTGTATACTTTCATGTGGCGAAGGAGAAAAGGAATAAATTGGGTACATCTGGAAAGAAAGGAATCTTCGTGGGCTATAGCAAAAATACCAAGGGCTATAGAATCTATGTGGTTGGTCAAAGGGAAGTCAATATTAGCCATGATGTCACCTTTGATGAAGATATGGCCCTTAGCAAAGTTGACAATCTTCCTACTCTAAGGGGATCTAAAGAAGCTGACACCAGGGAACCGAAGGAAAAGGAAGATGAGTGCCCGATGTGGAAGAACCTATGGATCCTACTGATCCCCCTCCGCAAGAGCCCTCCTCTTCTAGGAAGAGGCCTTCATGGCTTAGGGGGACACTTGATGATGCTGAAGGCCATGTTGCACCTAGGGGAACCTTCCGTGAAAGTAAGAAGCCAACCAGGTATCAAGGATACTTGACCATCATGAGCATGATCATCCAAAATGAGCCTTTGTCATTTGCAAATGTTGTCAAGCATCAAGTACGGAAGGATGTTATGACTAAGGAATATGAGTCCATCATGAAAAACGATGTCTAGGATGTGGTCCCTAGACCCCAGGACAAAGCAGTTGTCACTTCGAAATGGCTTTACAAGATAAAGCATGTAGTTGATGGACATGCGGAAAAGTATAAGGCTTGTTTTGTCGCTCGTGGCTTCTCTCAGAAGGAAGGTATAGACTATGACAAGATATTTGCACATGTTGCCCGATATACCACCATTCGTTAGATCATAGCCCTTACTGCTTCGCAAGGATGGAACCTACATCAGATGGATGTCAAGACTGCGTTCTTGCATGGTTCGATCAAAGAGGAGGTCTATGTGGAGCAACCCGAAGGATTTGGGATTCATGATCAAGAATCTCATCTGTGCAAGTTGAAGAAGGCCCTCTATAGGTTGAAGCAAGCACCCCGGGTGTGGTATGAAAGGATCGATAGCTACTTGATGAAGCTAGGATTCACTAGGAGTGAAGTTGACCCTAACCTTTACTCTAAGGTTGAAAATGACAATCCTCTCATACTGGCACTTTACGTTGATGACCTCTTTCTAACAAGGGCAGACCCTCTCATTCACAAATGTAAGAGGGAGTTGGCTTCTAAGTTTGAGATGGACCTAGGACTGACACACTATTTCCTAGGACTAGAAGTCTAGCAGAAGCCAATGGAGATTTTCCAATCTTAAGGAAAATATGTGGCGAAGATATTGGAGAGATTCGGCATGGTGGATTGCAAGCTCGTAACTACCCCGATGGAGCGTGAGTTCAAGAAGTTAAGCGGTAGTGATGCCGGACCTGTTTTAGAAAATGCTACTGAGTATTGTCAACTCGTCGGAGCATTGATGTTCTTGGTGAACTCTCGTCCGGATATATGCTTTGCAGGCAACATATGGTTGAACCTCACCACACACATTGGATTGGTGCCAAGAATTTTTTGAGATATCTTTGTGGCACAATCACTCATGGGTTGAGATACACTGTCGGAGATGTGAGACTACTCGAATATACCGATGTTGATTGGGCAGGCAGTGTGGTGGACCGAACGAGCACTTCCAGGTGTTGTTTCTCTTTGGGATCTGCCTCGATATCCTCGATGAGCAGGAAGCAGAAGTCGGTGGCTTTGAGCACCGCCAAGGCAGAGTACATTGCTGCTAGTATGGCCTCTTATGAGGCGGTCTCGTTGCAAAAGCTCTTCAATGAGTTGTTTGGATTTACATTGGATACCACCATGATCCTGTGTGACAACCAAAGAGGTATTCGTTTATCAGAGAATCCCATATTTCATGATCGCTCCAAGCATATCGATATCAGGTACCACTATATTCGAGATATGGTGCAGCAGGGAGCAATAAGGCTCCAACATATTGGTACAGATGAACAAGTCGCCGACATTTTGACAAAGCCCCTGCGAAAGGTCAAATTCTTGCCTTTCCAAGAACGAATTGGTGTTGTTCAGAGACCCTCTTATGAGGGTCGAGTATGATGTATTGAGCTCTGGGAGCTCCAGGGGGTGCGGGGTACTTGGAGCAACATGCGACCACAGGGCGACTCACCATCCCCTGCTGGTGCACTATGTACAGGGTGAAAGGTTCAACCTTACCCTATGACACCCCGTGGCGACTGTAGGATAGGATGATTAGTTCTCCTGTGGGCCAGGATGATTAGTTCTCCGTGGCGACTTTGGAACAAGATGATTAGTTCTCCTGTAGGCCAGGATGATTAGTTCTCTGTGGCGACTGTTGGAACAGGATGATTAATTCTCCTGTGGGCCAGGATGATTAGTTCTCCTATGTCAACTGTTGGACAGGATGATTCGTTCTCTTGTGGACAGGATGATTAGTTCTCTTGTCGAGGCATCCTACCCATGCAATCTAGGACTCATGGGAAGTACCTCTCATCTGATCAATGAGTAGGGAAATGTGGTTAGGGACCATTAGTAGAACTATCAATGGACGCATCGTTGTATCTACTATACTCCCTATGCTAGGATGACCTCCATTGATCTGGGATCAATGATACTGATATGGGATCAATGAGAGTGGTATGACACACTCTGAGACTGACTTCGGGTCAGTGGAGGATGGTATGATACATCCTCGATCATTTCTTCTCTTCATAGTTTGAGCAGAGCAAAGCAGGGCCAAGCAGTGCATTTGATGGTTGGGATAGTAGCGACGGTCAAATGGATTGCAGATGGAATTCTCCCTAGTTGAGAGGGAGTGTTAAAATTGGCAACTAGGGCCAAACTCCATGTGGGTCACCTCATTTATGGTAGCTAATATTTTTCCTAGATTCCTCTTATTGAGAGGTGTATGATTGATCTAAAGATCATTCGATTCCGACAAGTATTTATGAAGATATGAATTTATTTCTAATTACTTGACAAATTGTCAAGGTCGACCAGCAGTTAAGTGTGTGGCACACATGTCCAGTGTTGCATATAAATAGAGGAGAGGTTGAGTCATTATCTCATCTCATCATCTCTTCTTCTCTCTCACTCTCCTTTCTTGTTTGGGTTAACAAAGGAGCAACGAGGGAAGGAAGAAGGACGCAGCCATAAGAGGAGGACGCAGCAAGAGGAAGGGATGCAGGTCTGTTTAGGGTGCAGCCAGGGCAGCGTTGACCAGCGTGAAGCCCCCTTTGATTGTGGCCTTGTGTGGGGAGTCTCCCTCAAGCAAGCCGCAATTTAGATCCGCTGTTTGGAGAGCTGAACTGACCACAAAGTTACCAGCGTAAATCTGGTTAGGGCTGACCGCAGGGCTGCCTGAACTTTGACCAGATTTGACCATTTTTCTTGAGTTGTTTCGGGTTGTCCTTCATCTCCGTTGAAGGCTGGGTTGTCTAAGGTTGATTCTAGACTATTTGTGAATCATTTGATTCAATTTGCAAGTGATGGTTAGGGCATCTCTTACTGTTGTCATAAAATTACAGGTCTGATATATTGTACTATTTCTCTCTTTATTGAACTATTGAAGATTAAAAAAGAATTGATCAAAGGGTTTCCCCGCATTGGGGTTTGTCCCTGGCTAACCACCACATCTGGTGTCTCTTGTCTTGGCTTGTTTTTTGTCGATCTTTTAATGTTCTATCTGCACTTTACTTTATGTTTATGTGATTGTTAAACAGTGGCTAATAAAAATAAAAAAAGTAAATTGCTCTAAGCATAGAACATACCATAACTTAACAAAATATAATCATTTTCCTATATTTTCCTTGAAAGGTATATTCTAAGGATTTTGCAGATAAAAAAAAAAGGATTATATCTAGATTTAGAGGGAAACTCTCAAAGGCTTGAGTCGTGTAAGACTTACTACAAAGAGAGCCCTTCAAAAGGAAGCCCTACAAGGTTTGTGAAAGAAGCAACTCTAGGTATGTATAAAGATGTGCATCAAAAGGTACGATCATTTTGTCTTACATTACTAAGACTCTTAAGTTGCGCTTTAGAATAATTCTTATTTGTTAAGATGATTGATCAACCCTTGTACTATCTATCTTTTCATCACTTTGTTAAAACCCTAACCTTTAGGGTTCACTGTAAAACCCTAGCCTTTTTCATGTCTAGGTTTATTGATGTTATGATGAAACCCTAGACTCTTGGGGTTTGTTGTTGATGTCTAAGTTATATGATGAAACCCTAGAATTTTTGGGTTTGATGAACTAGGGTTTATGACAAAACCCTTGTAATAGTTAATGTAAGATCCTAGGAATGAAACCCTATGGGTATATATATATATATATATATATGGTTGTATGATTTAAACCCTAGCTTGGTCAAGTTGATAAAGTTTTTATGTTTGGGTTTACAACAAAACCCTAGTAGAGATTGATATAAGATTCTAAGGTATAATAATGAAACCCTGGATCTAAAATGTTTTCGCTATGATTCAAGTCCTAACTTGATCTAGTTGTTGTTATCCAATGTTTAGTTTTGATGATGGAATCTAGGGTTTGTGACAAAACCCTAGCAAAGATTGTTGTTAGAGTCTCGAATATGAAAGGTGTAATCCTAACCAGGTTTAGGATATCTAAAAGTTTCATTTCTTATTCAAAGCCTTGATAACCCTAGACGCTCGCATTGTAATGACACACTAAACCTACATTAATATAGTTAACATCATGCTCTCGTATATTTGTGCTCGGTTGTACTTGTTCTTCAAGATTTGTAGGTACATAATCTTCAAGATGTTGAAGATGCTTACTTACCTCACACTTGATGATGAATTGATAATGACATTGAGCATGATGGTAAGAGGGAGCTGTAAGAATCCAGATGACATTGAAGTTTAAATTAGTGATCGACAAATGACCTTGTTACCATATGAAGATAAGGAATGATGTTTTGTAAGGTTGAAATTCTCTGATGATATGATGATACGAAAGAAATAGCCTATGTGGTTGAGTTGAGAAGAAGCTTGGATAAAGAAAGTGTATATATCTCCCCAATCAAGAGGGAGGGCATATTGTGTTAGCTATAGTAGAGACCTTGAAGAAAGAATAAGATTGGAAAAAGACTAAAGCACTACAAATGGTTGATGAAGTTGTGAACTCTTATTGGATGTTTTGGAAAGTGTTGAGGCTAAGTTTGGTGTTGTTGGAGAAGTTAAAGGAGGCTTCCATCAATATGTGTGAGGATATTGTGATGATCTAAGCAACATCAGAATAGTTAAAGACCCCTGAGTTTCGTGCTAGAATAAAAGAACATATACTTTGGAAGTTTGATATTGGTTGGGGTTGTAAAGCTATTGGATGCTCTAATGGTTGAACGAGTAGTTGATCTCTCCCTGAGAAGTTCTGAATATTTGACAAGCATGCTTGGATTGACGATTGAGAGGGAGAGATGAAGTACCATAAAATTGCATATATAATGGTACTTGGGAGGACATTTTGGTCGGCTTTGATGATGTTTGGATCCCGGTGAAGGAGGGTAGGTCTTGTGGAGCTTTGACCTTGTAAATGATACCTAGATCCCTAAGGTTTGGTGTCTTCGCATGAAGGCCTAGATGGTATCTATATTGATACTAGTATTTTAGCCTGACAGTACCTATAGTGGCATGTTGCCTTGATGACACCTTAGTCCATGTTAGTATCTTAGATCCTTGCATGAGCGTATGACAATAGTGTCGTGACACCTAGATCTTTGATGTGTTGGATACCTTGGCAGTTAGGGTATCCCTAGCATTGTGTATGTTGTTGTACTCTTCTTGGAACATTATAAATTGAGGTCAACCTTGTACTAATTGAACAATTATGAATACCTTGATAGTTAAGAGGGAGTGTTGAAAAATGTAACTAGTATCAGTCTTCATAATTCTATTTGAGTCATTATATAATGTATTTGTCAAAAGAAAGAAAGAAAAAATATTGTAAAAGAAAATTATTTATAAGCATGGGTTTCATGCTCATTTTATTTTTGTTCTAGGCCAAGCCTCCATTGAAGGCTTCTAGGGTAGTGTTAAAAGTCATAGTCATAGTCATTATGTAAAAAGACCCTTCTTGGGCTCCTTATGTCAAAGAAGAAAATATGTTTTTGTGTCAAAATGTATAATAAGCCTCCATCCATCAAGTTGACTCCATCTTCTACTAGTCAGCCTCATTGAAGGGGCTTGTCCTCATACAAATAGGATATATATATATATATATATATATATATAAGTGCATTCGGCCTATTGAGAGGAGCATACATGTAACATATTCGATCTGCAATTCTAAGGCAAAAAGAAGAGTGAAAAAGGAATAGAAGTAGGGATATTTGGTTTGTAGATGAAGGAGAGTCCAATCGAGGATGAAGGAAGACAGAAATTCCTCTTGCAATAGTCCACACATGTGAAGATTCGTGAAGCATACAAAGAAAATAACCGAGACCTTTTTGAAGTATGTAATTTGAGTCATGAAGAATCTCGTCTAGAAAAGTTGACTTGATGGATGAAGGTCTCGTGTTGATCTAGAAGTCTTGGTTGTCTCATTTGATTTGATTCTTGAAGAAGAAAAGAAGCTTTGGGTTTTCCCTTAAGAGAGGAGTTTTCCCCTGGCTGAGTGCCTACATTTGGTGTCCATTTGTCTTTGACGATCTTCATATTTTTGGTAGTTGTTTGATGATAAAGTACATAATAATAATAAGCAGAAGAAGAATCCAATTAAATAAGTAAAAGAACATCACAAGCACCTCTCAAATTAAGAGAAACCATTTTAATTAGTTGCCCTAAGGATTTCTCAACATTATGTCCTCTCTGAAGTGCCAGAGAAACATCAAGCAATCCCTCAAGGAATTGAAGTTGTACCTAGGAACAAGATCTAGCAACACACTCGTGAAATCAAGTGAGATCAACATCATAGGTGCATAAACTTTAAAACTATGTTGCAGGAAACGTGGGGGGGAGGCCCGTTTCCGGCTGGAAACTGGGACGAAACGCGTTTCCGAGTTTGGTATGGCCGTGAAACGCGTTTCACGGCTGTACAGCCCACGTTTCCAAAAATTCATGTGTTTTTTTTTTTTTGTGCACAAAACTACAGTGAGTCCAAGACATGCTTGAAGCCCACTAATGGTTGTCCATACATGAATTCAGCATTATTCTGGCTGGAAAAGATACAGGAGCAACCAAATTTCTGTAATTAACCACTTGCCTCATTTTAAGACTCCAAAGACAAGTTGAACCGAATTTTATTGAGCCATCACACTGATCTAGTGTACAATATGTGTAACTAAAAACTGTCCTAAAAGTTCAAAGCTACCTTTTGTAATTTTGTTCATATTTAATATCTGTTCCTGCTGTGCACCTTAAACTCTCTGCAACATCTGTTCATGTTGTGCACCTTAAATTGTCTGCAAACCAATGACAGTGACATTTTCCAGATTTGTTATCAGCTGTAAACATGAATATACAAATGCTTAGTATACGGTTCTAGGCCAAGATTTCCCAACAGGGTGCATGTACAGCCAATGTTTTTCCTTTTACATGCATCAGTTGGGTATGTTTCATAGGTAAGGATGTAATTAGATATAATTGCACAATGTATTGGAATCTATCATCATGTCAATACGAATTCTAATTCTATTCCTCAGACCAAAACCTAGTATGGACCATAGGATTGAATAATACTTAGAGTTCTTTCCATTAATGAACAAAACATGCTTGTTTACAGTCACTCTATAAGAAAGCCAGGTATAAGAATTACTTGGTTTAATGATAATCCTAATGAGCAATGATGATGGACATGTTATGGTGCGGGAATCCCTCTTGTAGCCAAAGGTAGCCTTATAAGAGCTACCAAAAAACTTCCCTTGCCCATTCATGGAACAAATCACAAAACAGTTGCACGAAGGATCTCTAACTCTGAGTTTACTAAATACTCGTACTACAAAGCAGATGGATCAGAATATGTACAAGACGACAAAATTTCCAAACAATGGTCAACCCAAGATCAACTTTACTATCCAAATGGCTACAAAGTTAACTTCAATTCAATGTTCCATAGAAACATGGAGATGTCGTTCTTGTACAAAATAGTTATGTGATATATACACACTCTTTTCTGTGAACATACTCTGTTTTAAGAAGCAAAGCCTATCTAATTTATAATGTATCATTAATGCTTTATGATTGCACATATATATAATAATTTTAAATATTTTTAATATATATACATGTATAATATATACATGTATATATATATATATATAATATATATAATATAATATATATATTCGCGTTTCCCCGTTTCCTCAAATTTGGGGAGGTCGCGTTTCGTATCGCTTCCCGTTTCGGAAACTCGTTTCCGTTTCCCCGTTTTGTGCAACTTAGCTTTAAAAGTATCAGAATGGGCCATATTTAATATTAAGGAACCAAGGTACTTTGCATGAGCATTATTCTCAAATGTCTTCATAGCTTGTGTCTTGTAAACAAGTTACATTGCTTACGTATGGAAGGGTCATTACAAGGCCCTATTAGGAGATTCCAACCCTAAGGAGAGGAATAGCTCCTAGGCCAAACCATGAATTAGGAAGTGCAAATTATTAATGACATGATGTGGGGTTTACTTTATGGAGGATGCCATTGTCTTGTAGCACCTATGAGGGAGCAATCGTGGGATTTGAGTTACCCCTTTCCTAGGCCTATTTTTATCACCCCTCTTGTGCACTTTTTTTAATCACTACATATATAGCTTAGGTTACAAGCTTTCATGGGATTTGAGTTACCCCTTTCCTAGGCCTATTTTTATCACCCCTCTTGTGCACTTTTTTTAATCACTACATATATAGCTTAGGTTACAAGCTTTCACTGATTCATCATTTACCCCTTAAAGAAGAAGCATTCCCTTGCTCATCAAGATTGGAACATTCAAATTTTATTTTATTTAGATAACTAATGCATTGACCAAAAATTAAGAGAGGGCTAATGAGGGTAGAGCTCAAGCTAGGCTTCTATTCATGCACTTTCATTTACCACTGCCAACCTTTTGCATTTTAACATATGGCTTATGCTCTTTCTTTTCACTCGGTTGCATCAACCTCTTAGGCAAAAGTTTCCATGCACCTACTCAAGGATGAGGAAAACAAGGAACCAATATTGGTGACAAATAGCAATCAACACAAAAATGGGATGTGGATTTATTGGAAATATGGAGGGCATTAAGTATGTATTACCATGGACATGCAACATCAATTAGACCCTGTGATTTGCGCCCCTCCTATACAATGAAAGAAACGCCTCAAGGAAGGTCACAATAGATTAGGGGCAAGTGATAACCACCAAGGTGAAGCAAGGAAACAAGCGTACTGTCAAAAGTGGTCTAATCCAATTCAACCTATGATCACCTTATTAAAAATGAAAGAATCACTTAAACGATGAAATACAAATGAGCCAATTATTTGTATGTAATTCAATAGGTAGGGCACTTCACTAAAAGGTTTTGCACCTACATGTGCAAGGTTAACCTTAACCAAAGCTATAAAATATAATAATGGTACAATATAAGGTCGATTGTCACCAAAAGTGAAAACTACACTATTTTCAACACAAAACATATATTCAACTAGGTTCCATGGGGGAGAATTTTAGGTTAGGCTAGACAACATAAAAAGGCAAAGTGAAAATTTTTAGCATCAAACTAGAATGCATTAGCTTCCACCTAGGCCAACCCTAGTCTCTCGTTCTTCTAGGTTACGGCCAATGATATTGGTTCATATTTTCCACATCACTCATGTTGGGGTTTTTACATTTTATGTCATAAATGGAATGTCCAAAGCCCTTCACTCCACAAAGAATGGTTTGGCCTAGATCCTACCAATATCAATAGTTGCCAAAAGTTGCAAGGGGAGAAAAATTCATATTAGACCTACAAAGCATAGGAACCATATATTTTTCCACAAGCATTTGTCAACTTTGATTCTTATCATCTAGCAAAAATTGTGCTTATTGTTTTTCAAATAAAACAACACTACTCAAAGCTTGAAGTAGTTGTCCTCTTAGTCAATCATTGTCTCAACCTACAATATGAGTAAAAGTGATTTTCCTTGCTCAAGAAATAGGCAATAAATTGTCACAATCTTTAAAACAAATTCTACTTCCACAACACATTTACACCTTCTCAATGCATATCAAACAACTCTTATTTTATTTCCATAAAGCTTAAATTCCTTTAGTTATTGATTACATACAAGCTGTCACAAAACATTAACTAACACAAAAAATAACTTGAACAATAAGTTAAAAAGGAATAATAGATGGGAAAAGCCAAATAAAGTTCTTAATTATGGAGATTGCAAGCAAAAAGTAAATCTCGGTTAACTAAAATTAAATTTATGATTGACATTTGATATCAATAGTGTATATACCCAAGCAAGCAATGACATATCTTCCAAAACAAAACATGGCAAAAGGATTGCAAGCAAAAAGTAAATTTCAGTTAACTAAAATTAAATTTATGGTTGTCATTTTATATGAATAGTATACATACCCAAGCAAGCTATGAGATATCTCCCAAAACAATACATGGCAAAAGATTCGTAGCAGTCCCGCAGGATTTCGACATCAACATCAATTGCAGGTTTCACTAATGAGATAAACTGCAGCAAAGACAAAATTGATATAATTAAAAAGAAAAATACATTTGCTAAAACTTGCTATTATGAGGACATCTAATAGATGTGCTCACCATTTTTCAATGACAATACCAAGCACTTTCCATCCACCACTTCAATATAAAAGAACAGAACATGTTGTAGCATAATAACAAAATGATAAAGACTTAAACCCCATGTTTTTGTGAACTTTTATCCTACATAAGTTATATGTCAAATACTAATTTTGTCTAGGAAGCAACATTAAACTCCCTGTACAACCTTCCGAGAAAAGTCAACCTCTTGAGTTGAACACAGGCTTCATGATTTCTTTGTGATATCATGATTGTTTTTGGCAACTTCATTGTTTCAAGTTGGTCACACTAGGCAACCTAAAAGGACATAGGTATTATGATGATGCCCTCCTCTCATACCGAGGCTTTCATGACCCCTCCTATAGATCCATAGCCCATCCTTCCATGGTTGTGACTCCCTATTGTTGATGTGAGTAGTATCAAAAGGTCTTCTACAATTCCTTGGTGTAGGAAGACATTATTTGCCTCTTCCAGTGATTTATGTTTTCTTTCCTAAGTTTAACTTGGGAAAAGTACAATAATTAATGAAAATTAATTATTGTGGACTATTGGTTATCTTCTAAGAATAAATAATTTAATTATTTAAGTGTTAATTATTTAAGTGGCTTAGAAACAATCTCAACCATTGATCTTCAATATGTTTCTAGAAGGAAGATTCAAGATGTTTCTAGAGGGAAAATAGGGGTTAGGGATTCGGACACAATGAAGATTATAAATAGAGGCTAGCAATGGAGGTGAAGCACAACGAAGAGCACAAGTGTGTTAAAATTGGCAACTAGGGCCAAACTCCATGTGGGTCATCTTATTTATGGCAGCGGATATTTTTCTTGAATCCCTCTCATCAAGAGGTGTAGGATTGATCTAAAAATCATCCAATTCCAATAAGTATTCATGGAGTTATGAATTTATTTGTATTATAAGACAATTAGTCAAGGTCGGCCAGCAACCAAATAAACCCCACATGTGCTCAATGTTTAAGTATAAAAAGAGATGACTTGAGAGTCATTTCTCACACACTTCTATCTTGATTTCTATCCACTTGTCTTGGGTTTTAGTGGAAGAGAAATCTAGGAGTGGAAGCCTTAGACATTGGAGGAAAGAAGACTAAGGGAGTTGCCCTAAAGGAGATGTCCTAGCCCTAGATGTTGTCAAAGAAGAAGTCAAAAACGTTGTCTTGGAGGAATCTTATCACGTCTAAGAGAGGCCCTAAACGCTGCCAAAAGGCAGCCCTAAACACAGTCTAAGAGAAGCCCTAAACGTTGTCTAAAGGGCAGCGCTACAAGTTTGTCAATAGGCAGCACTAGACGCAGTCTAAGAGAGGCCCTAACGCTGTCCAAAAGGCAGCCCTAAACGCAGTCTAAGAGCAGCCCTAAACATTGTCTAAAGGGCAGCCCTAAACGCTGTCTAAAGGGCAGCCCTAAACGTTGTCTAAAGGCAGCCCTAACCCAGTCTAAAGGGAGCCCTAACGCTAACCTACGGTGCCCTAGATGCAGGCCTAATACAGCTGAAAAGGTGGGCTGTAGGTGACCCTCAAAACAGGGACAGCATGAGAGTTTGAGGACTCAAACATGCTCAGGACAGCAATGCTAATAAATGGGACAGCTGGGCTACATGGTGCTGCTAAGACACATGGGGCAGCAGCAGGTATGGCAAGGCTAAGGGGGCAACAGCTACACCTATATATCGAGGCAGCGGTGGTAAGGGAAAGTTGTATAGTAAATGGGACAGCAAAGGAATGCTAAGGCAAGCATGGACAGCATAGCAAGCATGGTGCTGCAAGCACACGAGACATGCTGTGTGTCAACATGGTAAAGCATACCACTTGGGACAGCTGTGTGGCAACATGATCAGCTTCAGAACAATGATGGGACAGCAACATGTTGGGACAGAACTATGATGGGACAGCAATGACATTGATGGGACAGCAGCATGTTGGGACAGAACTATGATGGGACAGCAGCATGTTAGGACAAACTATGATGGGACAGCAATGACATTGTGCAGCAGTAGCACAATGGGATAGCAGCAACAGCAAGCTGCAGCATGTACATGGTGCATCAATAGTACTTGGGACAGCAATGATGCTTGGTGCAGCAAGTACATGGTACAGTCACGATTGGTGAAGCATGATGAGATGCAACATACTGCTGATGGGTGCAGCATGGTGCAGCACAGTGAGGTGCAATATGATGACAAACAATGATAGGTGAAGGAATCACCTTGGAGAATCAATTGAAGCAGCATGTCTTCAACTGATCTCACATATCATCTTCTTAGAGATGATCTATGCTCTTATCTATATAAGTCAAAGTGTTGACTTCTATTGTAAATGTACTATCTCTCTCTCTCTCTGCTGAACTATTGAATAACATATAAGAAGAATTGATCAAGGGTTTCCCCACATTGGGGTTTGTCCCTAGCTAGCGCCACATCTCGTCTCCTCTTGTCTTGGCTTGTCTTCTGCTATTTATGTTTATGTTCTATCTGTAGTTTACTTTAATGCTGACGTGATTGCTAATCTGTAAAAGATATTGAGCTAACTGTGAAAATTGAAATAAATTGCTCTAAGCATAGAACAATACCAAAATTAACAAAGTGTGTGAGCAAGTCATCACGAGAGAGCGATTTTTTCTGCAACGCGAGTGGCTTAGTGACCAATGTGTAGAGAAGGAAGAAGTGCAAATGGGTTTGAGCGAATCCAAGAGGGTCGAGTTGGAGAAGATTACAAGGTTGAGTTGTCGAAAGGAGATCGTGTTTGTATGGAGGAGGCCGAGTTGCTGGAGTGTTGGGGTTTTTCTGGTGCACATTAGTGGTAGATCACAGATTTGATTGTTGGAGGTTGATTTCTTCAAAGTGATTGCAACTGGAGGCAGATTTCCTTGAGGTCGATTTACATGGGCTGAATTCATTCTGAGGGAGCCGAGTTACAAGTTCCATATTGTATTTTTCCTTGCATCTTTGTGGGTCAAAAAACCATATTTTCCAAATAACGAAATGATGGAGAATTGTTTGTGGGTTAATTAGTTTGCAAGGTGTGATTGATGTCTATGGTTTATTTTCGTTGCATATTTTTTATTCTAGAAGTTAATAATACGAGTGATTTTATTTTTCGATGATCAGTTATTATTTGGGTAAATAAATAATAAACTAGGGATAATTAAATTGTCATGAGAAAAACAAATCTGCCTAGTATTAGAAATTTAACACCTATCCATCCCAACAACCCTGCAACTCCTTTCTCAATGTCTTCTCTCCCCACATTCCCACCCTTCTCTCCTTCCTACTCCCTTCCCATCTCATCTTCTCCCTCCACTTCCTTGTTTCCTTTCCTTCTCACATCACTGTGACCCCCGGTCTATCATCATGCCCTCACTCTCCTTACTTGTAGTACACGAGCTCATCATCTCTTCAATCCATGGGTTTAGCACAATTTTACACTTCCTCACCTTGCCCCCTCAACCCAATTTACCTATCCATGGTGTCTCTAAGGATACCCCAACTGCCCATAACAATGGTGGCTAGCAACAACAAAAATAGAATTTTGCAAATTTGGAGCACGATCACGAGACAGAATCTTAGGCATATCAACTCAGAAGCTTGATGCAAAGAATAGAGTAGGTCAAAGAGGTGAATTTAAAACTACAATCAAAGGTAGGTTCTCTCTCAAACAAGGTCTCAAAAGTGGAATCTAAGAATTTCCATCTCAAGAAATTAATGGCCTAAATAAAATGCAATAAATTGTCCAACCACCAAGCAATTCTTTCATGCAAAAATTTTGGACCTCAATAACAAGCAAGAAAATATTTGTTCTCAATGGCTAATATTCAAACAAGAAACTGAGATGTGTCTCAATTCCTAGATAGTTCAAGGGAGTGACAAGCCCCATCTCCCCCAAACCCTATTGCAATAGAGGAGTTATGCAAGCCCAACTCTTAAAAGAGCACACTAGGAGTGCTCATGAGCTAAACTTGAGGTTGAGGATATTCACATCATTACTAGCTTTCTCTAACCCCCATACAAGCAAGCCCTTTTTTTCCAAAATACTTTAACCTTCCAAATATTGGCCTAAAGAGGGCTAAGTTCAGATTTGATTCCACTTTATTCCTCCACTTCTGGCGCTTCAGGCTAAGCAAAAGCTCTTCTAACTTCCCTACAAGATTTACTTGGACAAGGATCTCATAAGGTCCCAAGTTGCAAAGTTCATGTACTCCAGGAAACATGTTGCAACACTATGAAAAGTTAGCAAATGGGCCACCATCAGATGCCTGAAAGCGCTTATTCAAGCTCCCCAAATGATAGCACCACTAGGGAGGGGGTGGTGTCTTGAGGGTTTCATTTGGTTGTTAGAATTGTTATGGAACTCTCTCGTCTTCCTCTAGCTCATTTTATGATGCATTCAAACCATCACATATCCTATTCTTTACCAAGATGTATGAGTCTCACTAAGACTTTGCCAAGCTATCATGGTTATCATTGTTTATCAATAAATAAACAAAAGGCTCAAAGCTCTGACAGTGTTCAGGGTTCAAGAGATGTTACCTTAATTAGTTTAGATGACTTTGATATATTCAAGTGGGTCTAAATCAATGGCATGGCATGCCCCACATCCTCGAGACATC
This sequence comes from Pinus taeda, assembly GCA_000404065.3. Taxonomy (NCBI): domain Eukaryota; kingdom Viridiplantae; phylum Streptophyta; class Pinopsida; order Pinales; family Pinaceae; genus Pinus; species Pinus taeda. The sequence continues at coordinate 130,237 of APFE030463129.1, read as the reverse complement.
TTCATCACGTTTCATAAATTTCCCGCTACTTCGTCAAGCTCTACTCTTTACAAAGACTTAAACATGGACCTAACAAGATTTGTATTCCCATATAGTTCAGTGCTCGAATTTAAGAGAAATCATTCTACTTGTGATTTCAATGTCTATACCAAATCTCATTAGATTCCTCTTCAGAACAAGTCCAAGAATGTTTCTGTCTCCATGAGATAGACACCCAGTGTAAATACATCTTCATAGAGTTTACAATGACACATTGGGACCTCCCATAGCTTACGACAAGAATATTTTGTACCTTGGTGAGTCCCATGAGTTACTGCTCTGGAATGGCCTCCCTCACTTCCAAGATTGCATCAAGTTCAGGAACAATGTGATTGACTATGTCCTCGCCAAATAGAGTCTACTCCCATGTATCTGCCAATTTTCCATTACCTTGATCCCTCTGGCTAACCATGCCCCCCTCTCATTTTCCATTCAATGTGGCACTCTCCACCTCTGTAACTCCACCCACCACATCGCCCGCCCAACCTACTCATATTTAGCCCCAAGTGCTAGCTCAGTCGATATATGCTCTTGTGCCAAGTCCACACAGCTCTTAGAATTGAATCACAATGGGACCTATTACCTACCAAAATGGGTAACCCTATAGGAGAAAACTTTTTCTCCTATCTTGGATGGCCAAGCAACCAACCATCACATATCCTCTTCTTTACCAAGATGTATGAGTCTCACTAGGACTTTGCCAAGCTATCATGGCTATCATTGTTTATCAATAAATAAACAAGAGGCTCAAAGCTCTGACGGTGTTCAGGGTTCAAGAGATGTTACCTTAATTAGTTTAGATGACTTTGATAGATTCAAGTGGGTCTAGATCAATGGCATGTCCCACTTCCTCAAGACATCTTCATCACATTTCATAAATTTCCCGCTACTTCGTCAAGCTTACTCTTTACAAAGACTTAAACAAGGACCTAACAATACTTGTATCCCCATATAGTTCAGTGCTCGAATTTAAGAGAAATCATTCTCCTAGTGATTTCAATGTCTATACCAAAACTCATTAGATTCCTCTTCAAAACAAGTCCAAGAATGTTTTTGTCTCCATGAGATAGACACCCAATGTAAATACATCTTCATAGAGTTTACAATGACACACTGGGACCTCCCATAGCTTACGACAATAATATTTTGTACCTTGGTGAGTCCCATGAGTTACTGCTCTGGACTGTCCTCCCTCACTTCCAAGATTCCATCAAGTTCAGGAACAATGTGATTGACTATGTCCTCGCCAAATAGAGCCTACTCCCATGTATCTGTCAATTTTCCATTACCTTGATCCCTCTGGCTAACCATGCCCCCCTCTCATTTTCCATTCAATGTGGCACTCTCCACCTCTGTAACTCCACCCACCACATCGCCCACCCACCCTACTCATATTTAGCCCGAAGTGCTAGCTCAATCGGTATATGCTCTTGTGCCAAGTCCACACAGCTCTTAGAATCGAATCACAATGGGACCTATTACCCACCAAAATGGGTAACCCTACAGGAGAAAACTTTTTCTCCTACCTTGGATGGCCAACCAACTAGCCAACAACCCTACACTTTGCTCAGTGATGATGATAACACGCATTCCTTCGCCATTTGAACCGATCATGCACTTCTCACCATCTGGCATTCCTCTTGAATCAAGGTGGGCTACCACACGACACGTACTTAACCATTTTGCAATCAAGTGCTTTTACTTAATATTTTGAGCATTTTTGCATGGATAAAGGCGTGATATGATGATTGACCGATCTCGACTGTAAATTTGTTCTCACAAATTACCAGGGGGTTAGTCTTTAGTGCTAGTCTAGTGGGACTTCCTCTAAGGCCTTAAGGTTATAGGAGGGGCACTACTTGGAACACTTGGATTGAAGTAGTGTGTCCATTACCATTTCATACTTAACACATTTTTGCATTCGCTTAATACCACATTCATCCTTTAAGTTAACTGTCATTGATTCATTGGGATTTGGCACTCACACATCCACATAGATGAGTAGAGACAGAAAGCTTTTTCCTAGAGGTTGATGTAGATAAAAGAATGAAAAAGCATAAGATGGCCACAACAAAATAAAAGGAAAAGTTAAAAATGTAAAAGATGGTCGAGACATAATTAGTGTGTGGAAAAAAGCCTAGTATGAACTCTACCCCCCTCATTAGCCATCATTGGTTCATAAGCACTTGATGCTTCATCTCATCATAAGGAACCCTTGCATGTCCCAACCCTAATGAGCAAGAAATTGATGTGGACCTCCATTAGTTGATCCCCTTACCTTGGTACGTACCATGAAGTCATTCCCCTCCGTTGCCACCTATTGTCACTAACACCTTTGGATTGAAGGGTTGATCTTGGAAACGCCACCTCCCTTAGGGGCTGCAAGCATCGAATAGAGTTGATTACCTAACCACCCCTTCAAAGGAAAGGAACACTTTTACAGGACTTGGTCTAGTCAAATATTTGAAGGTGATCCCAGTTTGAAGTATTTGTATACCCTTAACAGTTAAGTGTGGTCCACTTTGATGCATCTATGGTTATTGTCTCTAAAGAATGGTTGCTTTCACCTGAGTTTAAGATTGTTTTTCCAGGTGGTTTTGTTGGAAATACTGAGAGGGGGGTGAATCAGTGTTTCTTTTACAATTATTACTTACCAGTTTAGATCACTTATAAACTAAGTCACGACACGAGGACACGAGACACGGAGGACACGTAAATACGAGTATTCAATACGAAACGCGACGACTTGGAAACAGGACACAGGGGACACGTTTTATATATATTTAATAAATAAATAAATAAATAAATATATATATATATATACCGAAATATAGTTTTTATCCATATTAAATTGCAGGTTGCAGCTTATCTAATCAAATTAAAATATAATTACTTCTCAAAGTTCATAGTTCACTTTAAAAAAATAAATAGAATCAAAATTTACTATTTAGAAATTAGAATGTGATATGCTTGGTCTTGATTCGTGAATATTCAATGTTCATTTTTCATGTACAACTTACAAGCACATAAGAAAATAACTAAAGTCTAATCCTATTGATTTGCTCTGCCCCTCTTGCGAAAAAATGCCACAGCTTTCCCTTTCCCTCTAGATGTAGATGCTGGTGCTGGTGGAGTTGGCAGTGGAGATTGTTATGCTCTAGAAGTTGAAGAACTAGAAGTAGGAGCTATAGGAGGTAGACCACGTCCTCTACTGGTGGCAGGGGTAGCTCGGGTAGGTGGTGTCACCTGGAAACATTACAATCTCCCAATCCTGAAATCCTGAAAAATTGATAAGTTTGCTGCATTTTGAATGAAATTTAAAATTCTACTTTCTCCATATGAAATCCAATGAGGCCGGAACCACTCTCAAACATCCTGAGTCATTTCATGGTAATGTTAAAAATTTAAGTAAAAAAGAATGAAAATGAGGATTAAAGAGAATGTCACTTTTACTTTAAGAATTTAACATTACCATGAATAGCATATCAATACTAGGGCCTAGACTTGATCATTAAGCTGCCCCACTCAAAAATTATTTGTTTCTTTCAAAAAAAATTGCAGCTTATGCAGGCAATGTTTTCTATCAACGGAATACGCGTTTTCCAGATGTAGGACACAACGAAAACCGGCAAATACGTTTTACATTTTACAGGACACGATGAAGAATGTTTTCGACACGTTTTAGGGCCGTTTTTGTGTCCGACACGTAAAATACGGGACACGAGACCTTGGAGGACGTGTCCTGTGACTTAGCTTATAAACTAAACACAAAATGAACAATATAGAATAATTTTATTAATTAGAAATAATGACTACAATCCTTTTCTTTACAATAAATCAAGTACAATAATGTTTCAGACTCCAACCCTAGATGAAGACACCAATCTTTCAATCACTAGGCTCCAACCTGTACTTTGCCAAGCACCAACTTGGACTTCACGAGGCTCCAATCTCTAGGGCTCCAACCCTATCTTCTTGAGGACTCCTATCCTCTAGGGCACCAACCCTCTTTTCTAGCATAGGCTCCAACTTGATCTTTTTTAGGACACCTACACACTAGGGTGCCAACCCTATCAATCTAGTCCAACTCTTCAATGTAGGTTGTATGGTTCTTCAAGGCCTCCCAAAAACCTCTGTAACAAGCCTTGACAATATCTCCAAATTAGCCTTCAATAATTTCCCTCGCTTAGCTGATCAATGACAACTTTATGATTCTCAGAAGTTGTCCCCACCACTCTTCATGTCACCCAAAAAATGTTCTTCAAGGTCACATCATGAGGACCTCCATCAATACATTATGAAGTCTCCACTAATGTCTCCAAGTCAGCTTCTAAAACGATGTGTTGATTTTGGGTAGCATCGAATGTGCTCTAGCTCTGAAATTTGGTGGAGGGGCTAAAACACATAAGATCTCCAGAACCCAAAAATCGTTTGCAGAAATTCCAACCGAATGAGGAGTTATTAAAATAATTAATATTTTTAATGGGTTCCTAAGTCTAAACTTGGGAAAAGAAAAATATTAATGTGTATTAATAAAAATATAGGTGAGAAAGTTCTAAGTGATGAGGATCAAGCATGTTTTAATCTTAGTCGTTGATTAGAGATTAGAACACGGCAATTGATACATCAACAGGAAAAGTATAAGAGGAGGCTTGAGGGTCAATTGGAGATACACCAAATTGATCAAAGAGTTCGATTTTTCAGGGGCGTGGTTTGCTGAGAAAGACGAGCTAAGTGATCTGAGTTGCAGTGAGAGCAGTAGTTCGACAAAGGGACTTCAATCCAAAGCCAGGAATACATAACAGAGAGGCAAAGCAGCGGCAGGAGAGACAACACAGCTCCAGAGAGGGTGACGCAGAAGTTAGAGGCGCTGACGCAGTCCCTTAGAGGCAACGCTGGGGTTTTTTGTGGGGCAGAGAGAGCAACAGTTCAACATATCGACTTCTAAGCAAGGGAGGCTCACTAGGAGGGTGACGCAGTTCCAGCGCAGAGCTTGAAGCAGCCATCGTTGCCCAGCACTGGGAACAGCAATTGTCAAATGTGGGGTTTGATCATCCAGTTGCTAGATTTGTCAAAATATGTCTACGGATAGAGGTACTTCAGTCAGGCTTGTTCTCTGTTGCGAGAGCTGGATTTGGCACCCTAGTTGTATTCAGAAATCTGCTTAATAATACAAACCCTCCATATGTTGCACCAGTTTTCCCGGATTGGGTTTTTCCGGGGACGATTATCCAAAAATAACAGTGTCCCTTCTGTGATTATCTCAATTTATTTCAGTTCATGATTTGTATGTATGTGTAGGCTGCAATAGTGTTTTTCATCGATGTTTATGTAATTAAATAACTTGTTAAATGCAAAGAACAAGTAGGAGATGATAAACCAGTGATTGCAGTAGGAGTTTTATGTGTAGATTTAGAAATTCTCACATGGTATCAGAGCATTGCAGATCATAGGAGAATGAAGACATCAGTCGAGAGATCTAGAGAATTTGTTGCAGAGAAACAACTATCCCAAGTGACAATGCTATTTCAAAGGCAAAGGAGCAACTACAAGAGTGACGCGGAGCCAGAGGAGTGGTGCAAAGGCTCACGCATTGTATGTGTCAGCATTTCAAGCCTGCAGAGGGTGATGCAAAGCCAGAGAGGAGCCCACGCAGTGATTGCGTCAGCTCTCTGGGCCAGCGCAGACCCTGAGAGGTTTGAATCAGCCAGTTGTCGGGGATGGAGGAGTAGAGCAGATTCGATTTGAGGAGTTGGTGGGACATTGTTTTTGTTGGTGCAAGACAGTGTCTGTGGAGACAGAGCCAAGGAAGAGGGAGTCACTACCTTGACATATTTCTAACCAAAGAAATATAGATCCGGGTTGCAGTAGCAAAGGGGGATTGGAAAGGAGTGATTCGACATTTGGCTCGAGGATTTCTGTGAAGGAAATCAAGACTCAGAGGGAGTCTAGAGGAGCTTCTTCCTGAGAGGGTTTCTTGCGCCAAAGAAATCCAGATCCAAGTCTTTCTAGATTAACAGCAGGAGAGGGAGAAGAGAACTAGTCCTATTTTGGAGCAGAGATGGCAATGAATGGGTTGAGGGATCATGACAGATTGGATGGAGCATCCAATTTTGTAATCTGGAAGGCCAAGATCCTGGCAATCCTAGACAAACATCGCATCATAGACTATGCCTTGAAGGTAGTTGTTGAACTGATCGACGCTAATCTGTTGAAGAAGTACGAGGAGGCCCAAGTTAAGGCCAGGTGCATGATCCTAGACAGGGTCAAAGATCATGTAGTACCACACATTGCTGAGAAGAACACAGCAAGGGAGATGCGGGGGGCGCTAACCACCTTGTATCAAGGATCTTCTGTCCAACAGAAGATGCTATTAGAAAATCAGCTGAGACAATACCAGATGCAGAAGGGAGAGGAGATCGATCCCTTCCTTCTCAAGTTACAAGGGATTCGCGACTAGATGACTTCCGTGGGGTCTACACCAGATCCTGAGTTCATGGTCAGCACTGCCCTAAATGCAGTCACCGAGGACTGGGAGACTTTTGTCCAAAGTCTCTTGGGCAGAGCGACTCTCCCTAGTTGGGAGGAGATGTGGGTAGCTCTTCGACACGAAGAGCTCAAGAGGATGACCAAGACAAGGAGTAGCGAAAAGGGAGCCCAGGGCAAGAAGGAGGAGGAAGAGGATGCAACTCTCATATCGTCAGGACATCAAGTGCAGCAGAAGAGAAAGAAGAAGGTCATCACCAAGGTCAAATGCTTCAAATTGTGGGAAACTGGGACATTATGCCACTCAGTGCCCACGAAAGAAGGGCAAGAGGCTTTTGAATCAAATGATGCTCCAGCGAAAGCGAACAAGGAAGGCGAGGATGATGATTGTGCCATGAGTGCTCATGTGCCTCTCGAGAAGAGGTGGGGTGACATGGAGTTGTAGTTGAGAGGACTACATGGGGGGCAGGACCCTTGAGGTGCCCAAACTCTTGAATCACATACGGCTATGAGAGCCCTTAAGGACGACAGCATAATCACAGGTGTTAGTTGGAGTAAGGTGTGATGGAGCAACAATGGCAAAGCTAGAGTGCCAAAGTCTGAGGCAGCGCAGTGGATGTTGTAGTCGTGCGAGAGGCACAAAGCAATGCAATAGCAGCAGAGGGTCAACACAAATTAGCAACAGAGGTAGCTTCAGCATCACAAGTTTGGGTGAGTTTTCAGTGACTTACTTCTCAGCAACTAAGTTGCAGTGCAGCAATTAGCAGTGGCAATTCTATGGGCAGCATGATGCAACATTTTGAGAGAGCGCTGCAGTATAGATGTAGCAGTCGCAATGGCAGAGTCATGGGCAGCAGTACAGGAAGCAGTAGCAGTACAGGAAGCAGTGGTACAATGGATGAAGGGCAATAGCCCAAGCATCAGCAGCACAGAGGACCGATGCAGTGGATCAATATAATGCTTCTATGGGGAAGTATTGCTACAGCACATTCCTCTCTAAGAGGGAGTATTGATTTTGGGTAGCATCGGATGTGCTCTAGCTCCAAAATTTGGTCGAAGGGCTAGAACACAAAAGATCTCCAAAACCCAAAAATCGTTTGGAGAAATTCTGCTCGGATGAGGACTTTTTTAAATAATTAATATTTTTAAAGGGTTCCTAAGTCTAAACTTAGGAAAATAAAAATATTAATGTGTATTAATAAAAATATGGGTGAGAAGGTTCTACATGACGATGATCAAGCTTGTTTTAATCTTAGGCGTTGATTAGAGATTACATCACAATCATTGATTCATCAACAAGAAAAGTATAAGAGGAGGCTTGAGGGTGAGTTGGAAATACACTGAATTGATCAAAGAGTTCAATTTTTCTGGGGCGTGGTTTGTTGAGAAAGTCGAGCTAAGTGATCTGAGTTGTAGTGAGAGGAGCGGTTCGGCAAAGGGACTTCAGTCTAAGGCCAAGAATACATAGCAAAGAGGCAGCGCAACAGCAGGAGAGACAGCGCAGCTCTAGAGAGGGTGACGCAGAAGCTAGAGGGGCTGACGCAGTCCCTTAGAGGTAGCATTGGGGTTTTCTGTGGAGCAGATAGAGCAGCAATTCAGCATATCAACCTCTGGGCAAGGAGGCTCACTAGGAGGGTGGCACAGCTCCTAAAGGAGGTGACGCAGTTCCAGCGCAGAGCTTGGAGCAGTGGTCGCTACCCAGCGCTAGGATAGAGGTACTTCTACCAAGTTTATTCTCTGTTGGGTGATCCGGATTTGGCACCCTAGTTGTATTCAGAAATTTTCTTAATAATACAAACCCTCCATATGTTGTACCAATTTTCCAGAATTGCGTTTTTCCAGGGACGATTGTCCAAAAATAACAGTGTCCCCTTTGTGATTGTCTCGGTTTATTCCAGTTCATGATCTGTAAGTATGTGTAGGCTGCAATAGTGTTTTTCATCGATGTTTATGTAATTAAATACCTTGTTAAATGCAAAGAACAAGTAGGAGATGATAAACCAGTGATTGCAGTAGGATTTCTGATGTGTAGATTCAGAAATTCTCACACGATGTTCAACAACACTAGCTCCAACTAAATGTCCTCAAGATACTCTTTAGGTCTGTTTCAAGAAAAAAGGCTTCTAAGCTTGCTTCAACTAGTTACGAAAATACCCCAAGGAATTCTTCAAAGACTGGTTCACAGTAGATTAAGATATTGTCCAAAATTGCCTTTCAAGTTTGCTCCAAATTCACTCAAAATCTGACCCAAGCAAGTCAATAAGTATTCAAGAATTTGTTCCAAGAAGGGTCACTACAAGGATTGTTGCAGAGATTATCAAGGAGTAACCAAAAATTTGTTCCAAACTGAGATAGTGTCAGCTCCTAGATGCAGTCTTTGTTGCCTCAGAAGTGCACAATAGGTCTACCTCAAACAAGTCACAAAATCTCCAAGAAATTGACTCAAAAAAAACTTCCCTCTTTATGAACAATGCCTAGTTCTATGATGAGAGATTTATATAGGTCGAAGTATAGAATAATTTCTCCATAGGTCCACAAGACACCTTTCACAATTCTGATATGAACTCACACCAATTGCAGGCTCCAAATCTACTGCACAAAACCAAGTTTCTCTTGGGACTGAGGTCTGTCCTAATCAACACAGGTCTGAGCTTCAGAGGGCCCGAGAGACAGAGGTAATTTTGCCTCAGGTCGAGCTTCAAAACAAGCCACACGAGGGTCTCAGTCAAGGCCGCAGGAGAGCCTCAGTTAAGGTCGAAATTTTCAGGCCTAAACTTCTATGTTCACAGATCCAAAAAAGAACAACAAAAGAACCCAAAAAAAAAAAAAAAAAAAAACTTTTCATAAAACCAACATAGTCCCGAAATTTCCAAGTATAAAACATGTTTGAATTTCCAAACATAAGTACTCCATTGAAATTGGTTTTTATTCTTCACTATTTCGCTGCTCTTCTCTACGATTGTCTTGAACGAGTTGGATGGCTAAAACAAATGAGCTCAAGCTTGTATTTCTTGTTGTTTGCCACAGTGAAAGGACATGTTAGTTGACTTAAGGGTTAACATGTCCTATGGAGCCAATCTATATTGTAATTAAAGTTGACATGTAACTTGCAAGATCTATTTGACAGTTTTCAAAAATTTCGTTCCATACAAAATTTTAAAATATCTTCATAGGAACGCCTTCAATATTTTTATCCATAGTCGTTGCAATTTTGACAATATTTGGGTCACCATTGTGTGAAAATTCCTACACTCTCAAGGAACCCCTATTGCGGCAAATTTGAATCTGCTTCACTTGATTTTTAAATTACATTCATCAAGTTATTCTTCTAAATACTAAAGCAAATTACTTCTGCAGCCTACACTATTTAAATATTTGATCTTATGAAACATAAACTAGAGCAAAGAACAAGATACATAGGACACACTTATTTTTGGACACAATAGTCCTCAGAAAAACCCAATGCTGATCTAGCAATCCTTTACAAAGAAAATACTGGTAGAAATTCTGAGTAAGTTTTACGGTTACCTCACTTCACCCAGCAGAACTCCCACTGGTTCGGCATAAGTCTGGCTAACCCCAGCTATTTCTGCGCTGGTCCTGCGTCAGCTTTTTAGGCTCTGTGCCAGCCCTGTGTCACCTTCTCTGACCTCTGCGTCAACTCTCTCGGCTATTGCGGTAGTTCCCCGCAGTTCTAGCAGTTTCAGTTGTTCTGGCAATTCTGGATTCTACGTGATAGGAAACTTTTTGCATCAGCGCTCCCGGTTGTTCTGGCAGTTCCCAGCAGTTCTGGCAATTCTGGATTCTGCGTGACAGGCAGCTTTTCTGCTCTGTGATGGCCCTTTTGGCTCTGCGTCAGACTACGTGGGCCCAGACTGGCCCAGCGTCAGTGGTTCCTGAGTATTGCGCTGCCTCTTTGCAAGTTCTCTTCGCCTCTCTGTCAGTATTCTCCGGAAAGTCCTTCTCCTGGATTCTCACTGCCCCTCTGCTGCATAATGATCACTTAGTTCAAATTTCACAACTTCCTAGCCCCATAAATCAAACTCTAGATCAATTCTCTCTCTCTATGTGTGTTTTCAAATGAACCCCAAGCCTCCATTTTATACTTTTCCTATTGAGTCTTCAACGGGTGAGATTAAGTCTCTAATCAACGGCTAAGATTAAAACATGACTTGATTTGCCTTCTAGATCGTTCTCACCCATATTCTAATTTTGCTAAGTTTATACATAGGAACCCTATTATAAATATTAATTATTTTAATAAAATACAATCCAGGTGGAATTTCACCAAACGGTTTTTGGGTTTTTTAGAACTCATGTGCCTTAGCCTCTCCACCAATTTTGAAGGCTAGAGCACTTCTGATGCTACCATAAACTAACACATTGTTGCTCGATACTTTTCTGGACCACTTGTGACACTTCATTTATTTCATTCGGTTCTGGTGTCAAAAGATAAAACATTTATGGAAAGGTTGATTGGAGTGTAATTTTGTTAGAAGCTTTCATGTTGATAGCACCTTATAACAAACATTATACCTTCATCGTCACCTCTACTTATGAGTGTGTCTTTAGAGCTTTCAATAGTTGTGATAGTAGCAGTTAATGAATGGATGAAATGGTTGATAATATGTTGCTCCAAGTGGTCTTCAAAGGATGTCACCAGCAAACCATTCTTCCTTATGTATGCACTTTGAAAACCTCGAATTCATTATAGGACTCCTTTAGTGTTTTTTTTTTTGGAAAGGCAGAGACCGTGACTTGTAGGCATAAGCTATCTTATAGTTACATGTGCAGGGATTTAAGGTACACCATATTCATTATTCACTTTAATAGCAATCATTCTTCCTTTATCTAGGGTATGCTTGAACAATGCTTTAAGGCTCCTAGGCTATAAGCATTCATCATTTTAGGGCAACTTCAATAAGATTAGGGCACCTTGGGGGTTTATACAAAGGCTTTCCATACATCACACAAGTTAGGGCAACATGTGGTAATACATGTCAATTCTAGGGTTGCAAGGCTCCATCAATAAATTGGGGTTAGGATTAGTGTTATGGTTTTGCACTTCACTTAGGATTTTGTAATTAGGGTTTCGCACATAGGGTTAGGGTTTCTTATAGTCATCATCTTCAACAATGACATCATTGTATTGACATCAATGACAACTTTATTGAACAATAACACTGAAAGGGGGGTGAATCAGTATTTCCAACAAGTTTTGCATAGAACAACTAAGGCCTTGAGGGCACACTATTTCACTCCTCCACATGATGCCCAGGCCATACTATACTTTTGGAGAGCATGATGACCTTGCAAATACAGCATTGCCCTTCCTACAACAGAGCGTTGAGCACTTTGGTGATCTTTCTAGTTGATGGACACCATAGAGCACCATCAAATTCCATAACACTAAGCTCATATTACTTAGCATTGAGGATTCTTGACGATGCGCCCAGTGGACCCAACAAGCTGCCAAGCTTGGCCTTAACACTTCTTGACCTGCATGACTTGATCAGGAGCCTCGATGATGTTCATCATCCCCAAGACGATTAGGGAGGGCTGGTAGCACTTGATGAAGCCCCAACACTGGAGAAAGAGTAAACAAAGTTGTCTAGATGGCACCCACGAAGATGACATAGAGCACCCAGAGATTTCTCTTAGACATGTGGAGATGCTTCGAGACTTGATTTGAGGACCCTTCCTAAAACTGAGGTTGATCATGATGCTTAGAGACATAATTTTCGCTTCCATTGTACTTTTGGAGCATTTTGAGCCTTAAAAGGTTGTGACTTCTTTCTTAGAGAGGCCTTATGACTCACGTGTGGAAAAATGTTGACATTTTTTAGTTCATTGATCTATTGGGTTAGCTTGTAACACATTTAGTTTGTGTCTACTCAAAATTAAACTTGTTTAGGGGCTTTTAGTTGAATTAATGGAAGTGATAGACCTCCTATAAAGTAGGATCACTTCATTCATTTTCTCATCATCAATCTTGTGGATTTCAGCCTCTTTAAAAGAGCTCAACTTAGCCTTTTGTATTTTGCTACTTATGGAGATGTAATCCTTTGTAGAGCCTTTCTATAGAAGACTAGTTTGTGTATTTGAGACATCTTTTGGGGATTGAAAAAAGGCATTTTCTTGGAAAAATTGCAAGAATTTATTGCATATCTTTTATGGTTTTACATGTAATCAAATATTGCTAGGCTTTTCTAATGTTCCTTGTCTAAATGCAAATTTTAATTGGAAAGTCTTGATCAATTATTGCATGTTTAATCTATTTTCCTAGAAATCCCTAGTAGACCTCCTACAGAACTTTTCTTCTAGTTAATTTCTCCCCTCATAAAAAGATAGCTAGGGTTCGGAAGTGAAAACAAGGGTTTCCCCCTTGTGCGTGAATTTGATATCTCTGAGGTTTAGCCCCTTAAAACTCCACCAATTAGGGAAAGGCATTAGAATCCTAGTGATGATCAAAACTCATTAAATTTCTACCTTTTCGTCCTTTTAGTTTTTCAACCCTTTAAGGCAAGTCGCTAGGGCTAGGGCAATAGCTAAATTCAACTAAGGCTTGAGAAGTTACAACGTTGGAGTTGATTTGGCATGTTTTCACCTTGATTGACCTCACGCACTCAAAATCTAGTTTGTTCCATGGTGAAAATACACACATACATGTGTGTGTGTGTCAAATTTCAAGTTATATAAGTTAGATAATTTATGTTATATTAATAATCTAACTCACGTATCTTTTAAATATATAATGTAAATGTAGCAATACTGGATACATTTGCAAAACACTTGTCATGAACAGCAACTTCGCTTAATCGCAAGCTAACAACCCCTGCTCAACTCCCTCCCAAAAAAAAGGAAAATTTGCAACATGCATAAAAACCTCAAGTAGCAAGTAGACCATCCCTTCATCCTCCAATATTCCAAAAGGAAAAATAGCCCCAAATTCAAACAAATTTGCCGTTTTGTTATATAATCTTATGGAGATTTTCATAGTTATTCATATAGTTAGATGAACTTTTGGAAAAGAATTAGTCATTTTGTCTTAGCTTATCCCAAACATGCTAGCCTCCTCAACCACACTTCTAAAATTTTGTTTCATTGGCAATCTTTAGGCTAACTTCTCAAAGCTAGTTTAGACTTTATGCTTTCTTTGCAAATTGTTTCATTAACATTTTTTGCATTTTCACTTGGATCTAGCAATTTGAAGTCAATTTTTTGGATAAATCTAAGTATGGACTAAAACAATGCTTTAACTAACACCATTAAGTTTTGAATCTCTCACTTTTTCGCATGCTAGAAGACATCATTTGTTAAAGTTTTTTGGGTATTATTGGAACATTTCACATGATTCACATTTTAGCAAATTACATGCACCTAATTGACACTTGAGATTGATCAGCAATTTACTCTTTAAGTTTAACATCACATTTCTGAAATTAGATATTGATTAAAAATTTGACACTCAGCATTTTCATCTACAAATTTTAGTCAACGGTCAAGGATTTAAGAGATGATTTGGCTCCCTTTTGACAATTTTTTCAAGGACAAATGATCTAAACATATCAAACAACTAGTGTGATGTCCTAAAGGGTCAAATGACTGACTGATTTGGTCTTTTCCTAGATTATTTTGTTGCTGCATCAGTGAAATAAAGCAGATTTTAAATTCATAACTGAGAATCAAATTGGATCTATCGTCTAAGCATACTAAAGGAATCAATTAATGCTAATAAAACGTGAGTGTCTTAACCTTAAATTTTAATGCTTGAAATCTTTTGGATTGGAACATTTCTGGTCAAGTACAGACCTGGCATCATCTTACTTAAGATCTGAGTTTTAACCATACTAAGAATATATCAGCACACAAATTAAGTATAGCACTTCTGGTTTGAACACTCTTCTTATAATATCCATGCTGGTCTGGTAAAGCATATGAAGCTTTAAAACAAATAGGGAATTCATTTAGATGCTGCAAGCTCTTAAGATCTGATTTGGGTCTGATGTCAAGTTGATATCAATAGGATTAGATCTGTTTTGTTGTCTCTTCAAAGCCAAAATTGCAGACACAGATTTGTCCTATGGTTATATTCATGCAGTCTCAATGGCTTATGAATCGATTTGACTCACACATGCTTAAAGAATTAAAAACGTCTTGAGCTTGTTTACGTTTTCAATGGTGATTTATGGATGATAACCAATCTGAGTCTTACAGCAAATTTGTTCATTTTCTTTCGTATATCATGGTGGTTTCAATGATATGGTAAACATTTTCTAAATCCAAAATATGACAGTTGAAATTGAACCTTAAAGGAACCACTGGATTTGAATTTGAAATCGAAATTCTGTTCACCTTAATTACTGATAAGAAGATTTTGTTTATGAGCACTGTTGGATACATATTTCATATCTCTAAATTTGGAAAAAGCTTCTCAAATTACACATCTGTGAATTCTATTAACTCACTTATGAGAGTGCTGGTTCACGAGTAGATTTTACCAGTCTGGAATTTATCTCTAACGGCCACAACTGTGAATTTGAGAGTGAATTGTTTACAGGATATAACATTGCAGTATGATATCATCCTAAAATCTGGAATATATAAGTCACTTTGAGCACAATTTTACAATTAAAGTTCATTTACAGCATTGGTGTATTTACAATCTCTTGGACTTAAAATTCTAGAATCAAGCATCACGCGCTGTATTGTAGTTGGATGATACTCTGAAGGCTGCAATAATTATACACTAGTATCATTTCTTTTCATGGTGAACTGATGATTTTCACATACTGCGAATTTAAATTGATTGACTTCGCACTTAATACATCAGTTCTATTTCCTTTCAAAAGAGCAAATTAATTAATCATGAATAATCTGCCTAACTCCCACGGCTCCAACACAAACTGGTTATGTTAACTTTAGGGACACCCGCCTAGGCTCAGAAACCCATCTCCTTAGTCTGAAGTGAGAGGCAAGCCCACCAAGGTGGCAATGGGTGGCTTGCCTGAGAGTTACCTCTAGGCTCTCCTGTTGAGGTTAGGATTTTTCCTCCTAGGCAAGAGTTTGAGTAGTAACAGCTCACATGAAATTAAGATTCATAAACCATAGATTATCCATAACAGTGGAGCTCATGGACAAGTGACACATAAAATTAAAGGTGATAGGATGGGCAATAAATCAATCCCAAACTTTGTGCTTCCTCCTCACTAACATGTGCAAAGGGATGTATAATAAACTGACAGGAATGGATTGCAGAGACAAAAGTAGGTTCTCTCTGGCTTTTGGTCTCCACAGGTACTTTTGGAATGCCAGTAAGGTTGGGTACACAGGATTAATCCTGATATCTTCGGTCCAGAGATCTGGCAGGATTCCATGGTTTGGCTTTGGCTCGAATCTTCAAGTGAATTGGGTTTACACTCTCAAATCTCAGCCCTGTGGTCTGCCCTCATTTTGAAAGTGTTGGTCGTCTCCAAAATGGGAGCTCATAGATAGTACATCCAGTTCTGGGTCCTGAATCCTGATTTTTTAAGTGCAGAAGTTGTTTCAACATACAGAATCAAGTTCAATTCCAAGGTTTGGGTAAGAATGGGAGGACCACAAGCACTCCAGTCATTGTATCCCCTGCAAAATTTCAGAACCTCATAGACCTCAGCAGATGAGTACATGCCAGACTGAAGACTTATCAGTGGACTTTTCTCATTACAGAGCAAAATGACAAGTCAAATTTAGTCTGAAAGAACCAGGAATCCAAAGTTATCAGATGTTGTGGCCCAGCAAAGCAGGCAAATGGAGAAATTGGAAGTAGAGTTCAATATGCCTTATGAATTAGAGTTGGGTATAGCTAGGAGATCACATTCTCTGGTCTCCCTTCCAAAGATATCTATTTGTTCTGTTGGAGCGGGATGGAAAAACAGTTTGGCAAGAACAAGGAGACAAGGCAAATGGAAATGAAGACCTGGAGTACAACCTTCAGTCAGCCATCAAACAGGAAGCCCTTAGTGGGCATGTTTTCTTCCATGTCCAGGTTTTTAATGCGTTGTCAGGTAGATTTGTTACTAGCTCAGATTATCAGGCATTACACTAGTTGACTCTATAGTTATATTGCTACAAATGTAAAAACAGCTTAGATGGTAGGCAGTCATTTCAAAATTTTGGGTCTTTTTTAAACCCTGATCTCAGGCATGTTCAACTTTGCCTTGTATTAACTTTGCTGTACAATGCAGCCACAGCCATCCTTGATTACAAGCAATAACCATTCCAATTATAATTACTGAAAAAACAAAGTACAATCTTATTCATGGGAAATGTCACTTTCTGAGAAATGTGATTCTAGAGGAACGTGATTATTACAGCTAGACATAGATTATAAACAGTGCATGTTCTTAGTAGTTACACTACTTGTATTTGGGATTCAATATTGTTAAATATCTTGTGACTTTGAAAACTTCCAACTTGAGAAAAACCAATTTGATTTCTAGTTTATTATATTTGCACAAGAAAACATTGGAGACAATATGCCCGATAAACTTACCGATTCAACTGCATAACAAGGTACCATTAAGATAACTCCAATCAGAAATTTTTGTTCCTGCCAATATTCATACAGAATCCTGGTGAAATTAGGAAAACTAGTTAAAAGGACAAAAAGATATCAGAAACAAGACATGATATACCATCAACATCCAACTATAAAGTAGATATCCTCAATATCTTATCCATGATCCTGAAAGTTGCTCCGAATCTCAGAGTTCAAATATTGATTATGCAGATAAGCATATAACATGTTCTGTGCACGTGCAAAATAAAAGATACACAGAGAATAGCACCAGCAAAAAATCAATTTTAGTGGTTCTGAGACAAACCTCAGGATTCTTGTAAGCTAACAGATGCTCAAAGAGAAGAAACAATGAAAGAGAAAGCGCAATAAGTACAAAAGTGCCAGCAACAATGATTGCCCATGTGCGGAACGTATTCTCTTCTCCACTGGCAAAAAAGAATCCAACAGTCTTCAACGAATTTGTATATTCTGCAATAGTTCCATTGATTCCGAAAAATTGCCATTCCCACCTAGCTACCATTGAATCAACTGTTCACGAGTCCCCTCTCCAATGCCAGAGGAGTACTGACTCCGAAATCTTATTCTGTTAAGAAAATGGCCAATTTAGCATTGCAATTAACAAATTGTCTCAAGAAATCCGACCTATGTAGATTCACAACTCAATTTCATCAGTGAACATAAATTGTACACTGAATATCAAAAGGGATCACCACCACTGTTTCTTTTTTCTGACTGGAAAATTTAGCATATATTTCAAAGGATTTGCAGTAATACTTGACAATTTATTTTCAATCCATCAAAACAAAGCTGTTGCCTTTCATTTCCAGCAAACTGTCAATCTGCATTAACCCTCAAAAATTTATAAAACAAATATGCAGAGTTCTACAGTAACATTCTTGTGTAACTTTAAACTGATGCTCCTTCGTTTGTTTTCTTGTGACAAGAAATTTGTAGTTTGTGGCACAATTCCTTTATTTCTTGTAATGTGCCCAAAGCTTTACGTTCAGAATCCAAGGAATGGTGCTGCTGCTAAAGAGAGAAAATTGCTTCTACTCTGCCATTGCTTGCTGCTTCAAATGTAAAACACCTTTACTAGTTGCAAATGAAGCAGTCCATAAATGTTCGACTGCTGGAAAATGTTGCCAGATGTTGAAGCCACCAAATACATCCCCAGGTAGTTCTGCCTCAATTTATCTTCCTGCCTTCTAACAGAAATAAAACTCAAGTCAATATACATAAATGAAAAGCCAACCTCTTGACCAATATCTCCACAAATATTCAAATGTCAAAACTAGCTGTAGATACTTCAAAGTTTAAATTGCCCAGGTCATAACAAATAGACTTAAGTAAAAATTGGAAAACCAGCAAACCAGCCTAGCAGAAGGCATTTCAAACAAGAACAGCTATAACGAGAAATAGTAAATACTAAGTGCATCATTTGCCATTGAACACTTTTGAGTCTTGACAACTAGCTACAGCCACCACACAAACATCTGATCTGATGAACTATTCATAAAACCATATGACCAAGGCAATACAGTAAGTCCATCAACGATAACCTTGTCAAATCCAAAGATTCCCATCTAAGCATTATTGCAATCCTCCACTGACCACCTCCTCCTAAATTGAACCTCAGTTGGGTTGTTGGATGTCTTATGCTTTCATGACACCAGTTCGGACTGGTTTTCCCTTGAAAATGGTCGGACAGGCCAGTGCAGTCCAGTTCCGTCATTCTTCTAAAACCGATGATCATGATACCAATAACCCTGGAGGCTGGAAGTGTCAGTATTGCAGGCTCCAGCACCACAAATGCTGCCCAACAAGTTCCTTCTGTAGGCATTGAGCAGAATCCATATGACTGACCAATTATATGGAAATTCCAAAAGTGAATCAATCCTATGATACTTCAGTGAAAAATACCATCATGGAAATTATCCAATCATGTAGGGTGATTGCAATTAGAATCCTATCAGGACCAATGTGCATATTATGAGTTTACAATAGAAATACAAATTCCATCTTTCAGTATGACACCCAGTCCTTCTTGATTAGTGTTTCCTCATAGGCCTAGTCTGAACTTTGAAGCAAGAAAGTTGCAAATTCATGTAAGAACATTCTACAAAACCCACTGAGACATGGGTGCCAGCATTGTCACTATGAGCAGTCCTCACTCCTTGTATTAGACATTGGAATGGACAAAGTTCGTTCTTCAAGTTAAATACTCCAAAAGACTTGGAATATGTAGATCGCCATTTAAGATACAAGAATATATATTAAAATGTATGAATGAGAAAGACGATAGAATTGAGAGTGAGGGTCATGTATATATAGCCAGGTAAATACCCTTTCACGAACGGTCATGTCTGTGCAGACATGCCTCTTTCCTACTAATTATTAGTTAATTAATCATTGTTTATGTCTATTATTATTTATATTATTTATATATATATTTTATTCATAACATTGTGTTCCCCTTCAAAAAGCTTTGTCCTCAAAGTTTGTTGATGAAAAGGCTTGATCTCTTTTTCTGTTTCGAATGTCTTCTAGTCTCGAAACTGTCATCTTCGTTGATACAACTTGATATGATCCTCTTAGTGCTAAGCAAAATTATCAAACTGAAATGGATCTGACCATTCTACATTAATCTTCTATGGAATATTTTGATCACTGGAAATTTGTAATGAACTGTCATTAGAGGACTGGATTGAGCTTACTTCAATATTCTTTGGAACATTAGTTTGTTGTTTCTGTTCTGAATGGTACAAATACGTAGCTTGATTGAGTTGTCTACTCTCGTGATTCAGATGTCGATAGGGAACTTTTTTGGTTTGACTTTCCCTTATTAAGAGTGTGGCAATTTTTTTATTTTCGTCTAGTGAGGATGTTGTTGAGTTGGTTACAGAACCTTCACTTTAGATGTTCATCCTCTGAACTGCAACATCTAAGTGTATTTTCTTCAACTTGCTTGCCTTCTTCTTGAGTTGTGACATTCACTGGATCGGTATTTGTTCCCTTCTCTTCAAACTGGACTGTTACAACTGGAGACTTTGATACATCTTTCATGATGAGTTTTTCTAATTTATTTTTCAATGATTGCATATCATTTTTAAGTTTCTTGATTTGAGTGAGTAATTTCTCGCTATGGTCCTTAAGACAAGTAATTTCTTCATTTTTATTAGCGGTGATTTTGTCAAGTTCCCTTTGCATATTTTGTATCGCCTTTTTACTTTCTTGAAGAATTATTTTTGATATCCTCTTGTATGTATTCTGGCGTCGCTGAATCTGGCTTCAAGGTAACGTCCTATAGCGTTATTTTTTTCTTTTTGTGGGAAAGTGTCAAAAACTTCTTTTTCATATTTAAAATAAAAGAACCTAGGGTTTCTATATAGGGTGAACCTAAAATAATGTCACCTTGATCGTTCCACAGGGTTTGAACTAAGTATCGTGATATGAATGTATAATCTCCAATGTTTAATTGTAAATTGGTTATGTCATAATTTTTGTTGTTATAACAGTCTAATTTTCGATTATATTTGACTCGGGAATCATTAATTGGTCTATGATTTTAGGTTTTATATAATATTTATCTTCAGTTGGCGAGATAGCGATAGTAACATCCTTTCCTGCAATAGATTCTTTAATTCTAAATAGCACTGAGGCATACTTATATTTAGTTTCTAGAAATCTTGCGACCTTCATTTCCGATCTAGGCTCCATTTTTCTTGACCTTAGGGTTAAAAAGGTACCCCTTTTAATCTTTAGAGTAACACTTTTATATTTCTTTTTTTAAATACCCTTGGGTTAAATAACCTTTTTGTTTTTTTACTTTCATTTTTTTTTAAATCTTTAACAATTTCTTTCTTTTTGTTGCAAATATATATAAAGTTACACCAAATAGTGTCGATTCCACTAACATTTAAATTTTGCTTAACCTCTTATCCTTAAATATCTATTAACCGATTTCATTTGTTTCTTGTGTATCACATTTTATGTCGGAAACAACAGCTTGATTAATCAAATGACAATGGTAATTTTGTTTTGGAAATCGCTACAACGCTTCAAAGAAGTCCCTTATTACCCAACACGTCCAACGATCAATAGGTGACAAGCCCTTTTTCTTATAGACCTTGCAATTACATGAAAACAATGGCCAAGGCGGTATCCTAGCCGACCTAACAAGTTTTCTAGCGGTTTAGAATATGCACCGAGAGCTACACGATGCAGCCCTGGCACGAGTTTATTCCACTTGCAAGGCCTATGGTTATATTCTTATCACTGTATTTCTTTGTTGCAAGGCACAACTCCATGCAGATATTTAATCATGAGATGGAAAATATCGTTCTTAAGTTCGAATAAATTTGGCGGCAATGGCTCTGATATATTTCTTATCAGCGATGAAGGAAAACAAGTCATTTATTCAAGATTTTGTTGACGCAACAAGATCGACGAGGGTTGGGATGTTTCTGAGGTGGCAGAAACAACTCGGATAGGAATGCAAACAGCTAGATGACGAGTCAACTGAAGGAAAAGGACCCTACGACTGCGTAGGAGGAACGCTTGATGGGGTTGCGTACATGGCTCTTGTGCAGTGGAAAAGTAAGTCGCTTTTTTTGTTTTTTAATAATTTCTTATATATATTTTCTTTTAAAATAATATTTTTTTCTTAAAAATGATTTTTTTATTTTTTATTTTTACGCCGTAAGGCGTTTCCCTATGGGAAGAACTCCCTTATATGCCATTGTGTCTTATTATGGACCATTGATCTGATGTGTTAGACGATTAAAAGAGATTGTGCCGTTGGATTAGAGCATTATACTTGGAATTTTAATCGGTTAAGATTGCATGTGCCTGTTGAACTTCCTGATCACCTGTTTCTTCTGCTCCCGTACGATGATCAAACTTCGAGCCCTGCTACTATCTTTGGAGATCAATATCTTGCCAGATTTAGCTACTAGACTCGGGATTAGCCAAATAAAATCAGATTATGGAGGATTACAGATGCTGGAACATTCTCGGAAAAGAATGTTGTCCACAATTTCGAGTGGTTCATACGATCACAGCGAATATATTGAGGAATATATCGTAGGGTTCTTTGACGCAAATGCATCCTTTGCAAAAATTTGTGGGTCTACACTTCTCAAAGAATTGAGTACCAATATCGAACGCGCTAAATCTGATAAGTATTCTATCTTTACTGCTTGTACTGCACTTTTATGGATTGTCAATGTGATTCAGCGATGTGATGGGCAATTGTTTGAAATATTGTTCAAATTATTTTGCGAAGATGCTGAACTTCCTATCGCAATAAATCATTCTTACAGTGGATATTTTGGTAATGTTAGTCCATATTCTGGTCTAAAGAAGCCAATTCTTGGTCTAAATACCCCACTTATGGACGTAATTGATGGGTTTCTAAATTGTATGGGCAACGGCGAAATAATTACTTCTACATTATTTAGGGTTTCTTTTCTCACAAATTGGGTTCCTGTCATTGCTGCGCATCTCAATCACAAGAATCAATTGGAAAAAAGTATCATTGATGTTGCTGAAACCCTCTCTTCTGTTGAGCAAAGACGGATTTACAACGTTTCCGTTTCTCTCGATCAACGTAAGGCATATCAATTTCTTTTCAATTATGTTCCTTGTTTTATTTTATCTAAATTTATTCATTTGCGCACATACTGATAACCTATTCCTACGTGCTTTTTACAGCCTTTTGGGCAGGTACCTGCTCTGCAAGACGGAGCCCTTACCTTATTCGGTAATGCCAATGCGTCACTGTGCATGTTGTTTATATGATTAGGAAATCCTTTTGCGGTTAATCAGTATCATAAATGCATATGTTTTATGTAATTAGGAAATGCTTTCGAGGCTAATTAGTATCATAAATGAAATTTCTTTAACGATTAACAGAGAGTTGTTTATAGTAAGTTGAAGGCAAGAAGTTTGTAGGTGGAAGGAGCGGAGCGCGATGGCGGTAAAGGGATCACTGGTTCAGGCCTGAAAACGGTGGTCACAGGCAAAAAATCACTGAATAAGGTTCTGAAAGAGGCTGTCAGGGGGCCTGTAAATGACCGTTTTGGGGCTAAATGGCAGTGACATGAGGTTGTAGCAGATTTAAAGATAGATTGTTTCAGATCTGAGTCTCTGGAAGCAGTCCCTCTGCTGCATTAAAATCTGAGGTTTTAGTAAGGCTCTAAGCTGACAGTTGTCAAAGAATCCTGGACGCGGTTATGATTACCATCGCAGGCTACGAATGAGGCAAGAATGATCGTTTCCTCCACTTTTTGTGCCCTTCGGCGGTTTCGCAATCCAGGCGGTTTCTGTTGTGCTCTTCGGATAACGGTTGAAGGGAGGCATAAGGTTTTAACGGGGCCGTCTTTACCATGGTTAACCCAGGAGAATCAGTCGATTTAGATCCATCCCCGGAAGATATTCTCTCCGTCTGGGGAAAGGAGGCCACAAAGGAAAACATTGACGAGTATTTCGGGCATTCTGTCAACCATGCGACCGTTCTGCTCTCGGGAGGAGGCATATGGAGTTCAAATGCAGTAAAAGGACTTCTGGACGAGAGTCTGGAGCTCTCAAGTGGCTTTGGAGTCGGGGGCAGAGTTTCTGAAGAAGCAATCAGTGCTGGAGGTAGGAGTTTGGAGGCGGAAAACTCACATGCATGGCCAGGATCGTCAAAATGCAAGAATCTTGTCTCACCAAGCAGTAAGCCCATTTCCCCATCAAAAATTTTTGCTTCCTCAGGAGGACTTGAGGATGTTATAAATGCCCCAAATATCAAAGGGGTATGGAGGACTGTGGGAAGGATACAGAGTTCCGGAAATGAACTGGGGGATGGAAATAATTAATCTGCGTTATTCAGAACCCTTTTCCCAAAAGAACCTGTGCAAAGATCTTCTAGGGAGGAAGAGGATCTAGCGGGTGCGGGAAAAGTCACAAATGTGGAGGTTATTGAAAATCCTCCTGAACCAGGAAAAGCGGAAGAAGGCATCCCTTCGATTACTGACAAAGTTGGGAGTGTGGTGGAAGGTCTGGCCGAAACCTCCCGCGAGTATAAAGATCTGAGAGTCGTGGAAGATGGAAGCGACCAAATCAGGGATGCAGATAAATCAATCCCCATCACAGGAGAACGAAAATCTGTTCGAGACGCAGAGAAGGTAGGGGATAAGAGGAAGACAGCCAAACCGTGGAAAACTAAGAGGGTTACAAATTTGGTTCTAGGAATGGACGTTCAGGTTGAGGATGCTTTGGCTGTGGCGGAGAGCACCCTTGTTGGCAGAGTGAGAGGAAGATATGTCTCTGGCAAATTCCTAAAGCAGTGGGCCGAGAGTCAGTGGTCGAAGACACCAGCGAACTCCTTCACGACTGCTACGCTGGTCAAGGGCTGGTTTATGGTAAAATTTGGCTGTAAAGAGGCTATGGAATGGGTCGAGGAACGAACCTGGGCGATTGGAAACCGACCTGTATTTTTCAAAAGATGGTCTCCTATGTTTGATGCCTCTAAGGAAAAGGTAGCCGATTTACCCGTATGGGTTAGGGCTCCAAATTTACCTCCCTTTCTCTGGGTGGACTCAGTTTTTAAGGCTATTGGAAACCATTTGGGCACCTATATGGACGCAGACAGATCCTACCTCCATACCTTTGAAAGAGCAGTGGCGAGGATCCTGGTAAGGCTAAACCCGTCGGAAGGATTTGCAAAAACGATTCCTATACAATACAAGGATTATGAGTATGAGCAGATTTTGGATTATGAACTCTTTCCCTTCAGGTGTCACCGTTGTCATGAATACGGACACTTGGCTAGGGAATGCCCTTTGGGGAAAAGCAGAAGGAAAATGAAGGGCAGAGAAGAGGATATGGAGGGTTTCCTAAGGAAAAATGAGGAGCCAATGGAGGAGATCAGCAAAGAAGCAGAGCATCAGAGAGCAAATCAAGATACACAGGCGGAAGAGGACTTGCAGCGGGAGGAAGTGATTCCGCTTTGTGAGGAAGATGAACAGCCTCTCAAAGGAATATCTTTGGACGTTCCAAACGACCCTCCTGCGGTTGTTCAATCCAAAGCTCTTCCTTCACAAAATCAGAACTGTGAGGACCCTTCTAAGATGGGCCAGACTTCGGGTAGTTCATCCTCTGTCCGACACTATAACCTCAGATCTCACAGCAAAAAACCAGCAACCCTTCAGCTTGTTCCGGAAACAGTGGGTGGTCTCTGTCCTGAGTCGTTGAAGAGTCTCTTAAAAAAAGGTAGAGGTAGAAAATCTCTTTTATCTAAAGCACAAGCTAAGGCAAAATTTGATGTAGCGGATGGTAAACAAATGTCGATACCTGGGGTACTTAGAGCAGCAAAAACCCCTAAGATGGTTACCAAATGATTTGTCTTTCATGGAATTGTAGGGGGTTGGCTAGTAAACCCAAAAAACTAGCGCTAAAAGATTTAATCTCTCGCCACAACCCGGATTTGGTCTTTCTCCAGGAAACTCTGGGCAAGAGTGTTGATGTTGAATCCTCCCTTTGTTCTCTATTTCCGGGTTGGACTTTCACTGCTTTGGATGCTCTCGGCCATTCTGGCGGTCTTGCTATTGGTTTTAAACAGGGCAGATTAAAGGTCTTAAATTCTTGGGGTCTGTCCCATGCTCTCGGGCTGGAGATCCTTTCTCCCGATTTTGAATTGCCTTTTCTGGTCATCAATGTGTATGGTCCCTGTCAGGGACGGGTCTCTTTCTGGAATGATTTCCTCTCCAAAGAGATGTTAAAAAACAAAAAGCTGCTACTTGGGGGGGACCTAAATTTTTCTCTGGGGGTTGCCGAAGCCTGGGGGCCTAATGCAAGGGAAGATTCTCTGGCCGATTTTTTCCTAAAAGCTTTTCAGACTCATAATCTTATCGATGTAAACATAATAAAGGCAAAGCCGACCTGGCGAAACAGAAGAACGGGAGAGGAGCGAATTGCTAAAAGACTGGACCGATTTCTCATAAATGAGTCGCTGGCTTCTTATATCCCTCTCTTCAGGCAATGGGTGGGTGTAGGGGGAAACTCGGACCATTTTCCTATCTTCCTTGAGTTCTCAAAGACCCCTCCCAAACCGGCTTCCCCTTTCAAGTTCAATGCTACTTGGCTTCAGGAGGAGTATTTTCTTCAGCTGTTCAGGAACACTTGGAGGCACCCGGGCTCTTCCCCTCCGGAAAACAAAGGAGCACATTTTATGAAGAATTTAAAAAGGCTGAAGAGGGCAACCATAGAATGGGCTGCAGACAGAAAGAGAAAATCAAACGAGAATTTGGCCAGAATCGATGACGCTCTAAGTGCCTTAGAAGATCCGGATGTTGATGCTTACATCTCTCAAGAGGCGAAAGAAAGAATTCTGGGGTTAGAAAAAAGCAGAGCCAAGATCCTTCTGGACAAAGAAGAGGAATGGAGGTTGAAAAGTAGGGCTATTTGGCTGAAAGCGGGGGACGAAAATACAAAATTCTTCCATAACTATGCAAAGGGGCGGCAAAATGCAAATACCATTTGGAAATTAAAGGACGCGGATGGAAGGGAACACTCATCTTTTGAGGCTGTTTCAAATTTGGGGAAGAGTCATTTTCAATCCCTCTTTGCTGATCCAGGGGGAATATCTTTAGCCGAAATCATTCAAACTGCCCAAGCTTTCCCTCGTTTTGTGGAGGAGGAAGAAGCTGAAAATCTTTTTAGAGAAGTGTCTAAGGAGGAAGTAGAAAATGTCATAAAATCAATGCCAAAAGAAAAAAGTCCTGGTCCGGATGGTTGGACCATTGAGCTGTTTACTCATTTCTTTGAGCAGATTGGTGATGAGCTAACAGAAGTTGTGGAGGAGTCAAGGATAAAAGGAGAAATCTATGGTCCTTTTAATGCAAACTTCATTGCCCTCATTCCAAAAAGAGAGGACCCGGAATCTTTTGAAGATTTTCGACCTATCTCTCTCTGTAATGCTATCTACAAGATCATAGCAAAAGTCATAGCGGTTCGACTGAAGCCAATACTTTCAGCTTGTATATCCAACGAGCAATTTGGTTTTCTGGATGGCCGTCAAATTCATGAAGCCATTGGGGTGGCCCAGGAAACCATTCACAGCATTAGACAAGCAAAGAAAAAAGGGGCGGTGCTTAAATTAGATCTGTCCAAAGCCTTCGACGGGATAAGCTGGTCTTATCTCAGACTGTTACTGACTCATCTTGGCTTTAAGGTGGAGTTCATAAATTGGATAATGGGATGTATTTCTAATGTTTGTTTTGTTGTTTTGATTAATGGGGCTGCATCTCAATTTTTCAAAAGCCAGAGAGGCTTGAGACAAGGCTGCCCTCTCTCTCCCTTGCTTTTTCTTCTGGCGGCTGAAGGCCTCAGCAGATTGATCTCAAAAGCCAAGAGAGCAGGTTTGGTTACAGGTTTGGAAGTCGCTGTAAATCTTTTCATAACTCATCTCCTATTTGTAGATGATATTTTACTGTTTACAAGTGGAAATATAAATGAACTAAAAGAGCTCAAAGACATTCTTGAAATATTTCTGAGAGCTACAGGGCTCCAAATAAATCACAGGAAGTCTCACTTAATTATGGAAGCTTTCTCCAGGCAAGAGGAGAACTTGATTTCATCATACCTGCCCTTTGAAATATGCAGTATGGATCAGCCTTTCAAGTACCTGGGGTATTGGTTAAAACCGTCTGCATATCGAAAGCAGGATTGGAACTGGCTGGTGGCAAAAATTGATCAAAGGATTTCACACTGGAGTTTTAAATGGCTATCAAGGGCTGGCAGGCTAACTCTGATAAACTCTGTTCTTCAGGCCATCCCGGTCTTCTGGGCAGCTTTGACCTGGATCCCAAAAGGAGTTCTTCACAAAATCAAACAAATATGTAGCAGATTTCTGTGGTCGGGTGCCAAAGAAGCTTCAGTCCTTCCCTGGGTTGCTTGGGATAAGATCGCTAGACCAAAGGAATGGGGGGGTTGGGGCATCAAACATCTCGTCGATTTTAGCCAATCTCTAGCAGCAAAATCAGGTTGGCGAATTATAACAGCAGAGAACCTTTGGACCAGAGTAGTCAAAAGAAAGTATATTGACCCCATGCCGTTAGAAGATTGGATCCGGAGTCCAAACAAAAAAGGTAAGAATTGCTCGGTTATCTGGAAGGCTACTTCAGAGTCTTTCAAAATCATTGAACAAGGACTTGCTTGGCAGGTGGGGAATGGCGAAAATCTACGGATTGGCAGGGATCTGTGGGTTGGATGCAACGACCTTTTTGCCTTGCCCCCTGGCCTTCTTGCTCATCTCAATACAAAGGGTATACACAGGATAAGTCAGATAGCAAACATGGATTTATATTCCATTTGGGGACAGGAGTGGAAATCTGTGGAGGATCTGGGCATTGATCCCACCTGGAGCATCGAGTGGCAGACCTACACCCATGAACTTAAGCGGTCAAATGTCAGAATAAAGGATCATCCTGACTCCCTAGTGTGGGCTCATGCTGAGACAGGATTATACTCCCCAAAAGCTGGCTATAATTTTCTGATGAAGAGAAAGGGCTGGGATCCTCCTGGATGGTGGGCAAAGCCACTGTTCAAACTGAAATGCCCCAAAAAAGCCAGAATTTTTCTCTGGTGTGCGCTTAAAAGAAAAATCCCTACTTGGGAAATCCTTCAAGCTCGTTTCAAGCAGGGGCCGAGTAGATGTCCATTATGCCAGGTTGCTTCGGAATCCATTACACATTTACTGGTGGAATGTTCCTTCACTAGACAAGTCTGGAACGAAACAAACAAGCTCCTGAACATAAACTCCAGATGGGAAGGGGGAGATCTCACTGCAGCTTGGGAATTTTGGTGGTCCAACTATCCCGAGAAGAACCTGAGAAACCTTCCTCCTATTCTCTGCTGGGGCATTTGGATAGCCCGGAATCGTAGTATATTCAATGAAAAAGCTACTCCGGTGGAAGTTATTGCAATCCAAAGCTCAGCCATCCTTGCAAGCATTCCTGAGCCGGAAGGCCCTTCTAACCCAAATCCTCGGAAAGATATCCTAATTAAAGAAGGTATCCCCTGGGCATTCTTTGACGGGGCAGCTCAAAACAACTCCACAGGTGCCGGAATTATTATCCATCTTAGTCCATCTCATTCGCTCAAAGCCTCAGTGGGTCTCGGGATGGGCACTAATAACTTCGCCGAACTTTCAGCTTTAAAACTTCTCCTTTGCTGGCTCATTCATAGACAGGTCCTTCAAGTTCAGATATTTGGAGACTCATCAAATGTGGTAAACTGGGTCAATGGGAAATTTAGATGCCGGAATTATATGTTGATGCCTCTGTTAGAAGAAATTCAAAATCTTAAATCTTCTTTCACTGTTCTATCTCTTGATCATATTTACAGAGAAAAAAATGATGAAGCTGACAGGTTCTCAAAAGCTGGCTTACATCAGGCTGTGGGTGCGTGGAGGATCAAGGAGCAGTTCCAGGACCAGATCCGTGAGACGGATATGGCCCCTTCCACTTAATGTTCTTTGTTTCTCGCTGATTTCGCGTCAGACCCAAAGGGACTCCTTTGTTGTCTCTGGCGGTTTTTCTTTTGTGAGCTTTTTCCCTCACATTTTCTTCTTCTTTTAAAATTCGGAGACGCTCGACAGAACTCGTTTTTGTAAATTTGCGGTTCGTTTTTAATGAGCCCCGGATGTTCTGGATAGCCTCTGATATTTTTAGGATATGGCTGTGTCAGGCCGAGCTCAGTTGACCTGGGTGAATTGGTTTCACAACAGAATTGCTTGATGACTTCGTGGGGAAGAATGGTTTTCCTCTTCCTGCTTTTGGCAGCTTTCTGCTGAATGTTAACTCCTCTGTTTGTAGCTTTCTTATTTTTATTAATAGAAAAGCTCGGCTTTTTTTTCCCGGAAAAAAACAGAGCGCTGTTTTAGTTACACAGTTCTTTGGCATATATATTCATTTTGTCCGGACTCGTGCCATCATCTCATACTTCAAGTCATTTTTATGTCATGTATAATCGCTTTTCAGGTGAGTAGCCTTAGCAAATTTAGAGATTCCTGATTATGATCATGTATGGTGGGTAAATAATTGCAAATAATGACTATTTTGTGTCTTATGCGCTAATACCCTCATTCTGCCAACCAAAGTTTTCGCGGTGTACACTCTCAAAAGTTCTGCTTGTTTTTGCATAAGTTAGCAGATTGATTGCTCTGCTTGAGACAGTTACTGTTAAGATTGAGCCTATATTTCAGAAGTTAATTTTATCAAATTAAGTTACAGTTTTTGTTCCCAATTTTAATGGGAGGCTTTTCACACAGTGTATATTTATATAACTTATTTTCTTATGTCAACTCGTGATGGATAGTAGGTTGAATCTATGGATTGTCAAGTATGTGGCTGGCTCTGGCTAGTGGAGCTTAAGATGCATGTCGTTTTACTGCAGACTGTTTAAAGCTTTGTAGTTATTTGATTTTTAAGGTGTACCTCTTTGCATCCAATGTACAATGCTGCAGGTTTTCAGTTTTGTTTAATTTGTTTGCTTTGCTTTGATGCAAGTAAATTGTAATTTATAATTAGATCACTCACCATTTTAAAAATTTGCCAAAAATCACTAGTTCAAATTGAACATCCTTAAATTTGTTACATCCAGAGTACTTGGAGCACTGACTTATAGCTTATGGAGGATTTTCTTTGTTAACCTAGGTTTTAATTTAGGATGTCTTGAAGCATGCAACATAAGTGGTTCTGAGCACTTCTATAATCTTCATTTACGGTCAAAATGGCAAACAGAAGCTGGCAAGTGTTGCAAGAGTCAAATTCTTTTTATTATTTCTTTTGTGAGATTCTGGCATTGTATTGTTTTTATTTTTATCTAATAGCCATTTTATTCTAATTCATTGGTGCTCATTTTTCATGGGCCTTAGATGTTACCAAGAATATAGATGTCCTATTGCTGTTAATGAAGTCTTCATGCCTTCACAAAACTTTGTGCATTTACGGAACTAACTGGTAATCCATATCCCAAAGCTCCCATAATTGCCCTAATGGAGTATACATGGCAAACATCCAAAAGGAATCCCTTGAGCAAACAAATATAAAAGGATAAGTCAAAGTTTTCCAGGCTTGAGTAAGAGACAAGCCCAGAGTTCTCTAATTGCCAGACTGAGTACCACTCTGAGGGAAGCCAGAATTGCCAAAAAAACACCTTCAAAATCCAAAGTTGAGAATGCAAAACAGCCCACAGAAGCATACTAACAAAAATCAAAAGGATGTGATACCCAAACTCCCATCTACAAGCCTAAGCATAAAGATATGATAGGTCACTAGGTTAGACTTAGGAATATACAGTATTAAATAATTGTTTTTCTAGCTGATGTGTTCTAACTTTTTCTCCATGATAATGCAGAACAAATTATAACCACGAGGTTCCTATAATGTGGTTACCATGAAATGACTCACTATGTTTGAGAGTGTTTCCAACCTCATCAGACCTCATATGGAGAAAATAGAATTTCATAACCCATTCAACATCTATTTCTAGATTTTGTAGAACTCCTTTTTCCATTCATTGAACTGTTATTATAGTTAGAAGTTTATATGTCAAATTTAATCTCATAGCTATTTCAGTCTTGTCACCAATTATTGGTTATTTCCCATTTCATATCTATCATATCTTTGTCTTATTGTCACCTTATTCTATGTAATGGTTTTTTCTTCAGTGAAAATGGGCACAAAGGTTCTGTATAGAATATTATAGTTGAGATCTAGGAATGGAGTGTATCACACCATTGTTGTTTATGGTCATGGTTGTATTCAGAAAATCAGGGTCAATTTAACATTGTTATTTGAAGTTTATTTCTCCTTCATTTTATGATCTTGGGCTTCTTCTCAATTTTTCCATCTACATAACCCACTCTTTCTCTATGCTTATTCAGGTTAATTTAATTTTTGCAAGTGGATATTGCATCTTTAGTAGCCATTTTGTGAAATTATCTCAAATGTACCTTCAACATTATTATTTGTGCCCTCATAGGGTGATCAAAAGCCTATTTTCCAGGCCTTTATATGTTACTTTTCGTGGTAATAAATGTTGACTAAATGATCTTGAACATTGTAAATATATCATTTTGAAACATTATAATGTTATTCAAAGATTGCATTGACTTTACAAGACACTTCAAGCTACTAGTTCATTTTCTATTTGCTTGCCTTACGGCGTTTTCTTTGCAACATCAGGTGCAAATGCTAGTTTATTTTTATTTTTAATAACTTTTTTTAATTATTTTATACAACTTCTTTTTTACCTTTTTTATGATTTTTTTTTAATTTTTATATCCACTCTAATTTATTTATTTATTTATTTTTTAATGGCCCAAGACCTCAGGCAAAAATGGAGAATCCCCATAAACTTGTAGTGAAACGCTTGAATTGCAACAGCAATAAAATTGACAAAGAGTTGATGACCAATGGCCTAAATCGAAAAGCGTGGCTCTGCACAGGGGTGGAGCGGCCAGAGGATCGAACAACTCTGATACCAAATGAAACGAACAAAGTTCGTTCTTCAAGTTAAATACTCCAGAAGACTTGGAATATGTAGATCTCCATTTAGGATACAAGAATATATAATAAAATGTATGAAGGAGAAAGATGATACAATTGAGAATGAGGGTCCTGAGCCTTGTATATATAGCCAAGTAAATACCCTTACACGAACGGTCATGTTCGTAGAGACATGCCTCTTCCCTACTAATAATTAGTTAATTAATCATTGTTTATGTCTATTATTATGCATATTATTTATATATATTTTATTCATAACAGAGATTGGTATCCCTGTTGTCATGAGAATGAAACACTCGAATGACCATATGTGCCTATGTTGATATTAGGTTCATCGACACTATGCTAGTGCTATTACCTAGATAATTAATCAGGTTGTTTCTTTCAACCCTTTTCAAGTAGTTTTGAAGCCATCAAAGCAATATTCTACATTTTGTGTTAATAAATTTTGATTTAAAAATTTGCAGAATGCAGATATTTCTGAAAGTTCAGAATTTTTAATTTTAAGATTTCCAAATACTCAGGTGCCCAATAGTGAGTTTTTCAAATGACAGAAAGTTGCAATCCTATGTTGCAGGAAACATTGCCCATGGGTCAGTTTCCGGCCGGAAATGAAATGGAAACGAGGAAACTCATACCGTACAGCCTGGGAACTCGTTTCCAATCGTACTGGCACGTTTCACGCTAGGGAAACATGGCCAGTACAGTGGCAAACGAGTTTCCAGGTCGTATGGTATAGTTTCCACGTCACAATTACAGTCTTTTTCACTTCTAATTTTTATTGGGCAAATAAAATATCTTTTGGATGCTTCTAGATGCCTCTCTCAAGTTATAAAAATACTCTCGCCTCATTCTCTCATCACACAATTGAGCAAATCGTTTCTCTTAGAGACGGACGATTTTAGCAAAGGAGAAAAGAAGAAGAGAGCAGTGGTTTCAGCTAGGGCGTTTTCAATAGTGAGCAAAGGAGATTTCAGCAGCAAGAGAAAGAGATTTTAGCAGTAGATATGGAGTTCAGAGTTTCCGACTACGGCATTCTTGGTTTTTGGCTCAGCTATAGCCATATTTCTCTTATCTTTTATGGCATTTTGGGGTAGCTTCAACTACAAAAATGAAAAATATGAACCCCAAAAAGAAATAAAAATAGATCATGAAAGTGTGCAAATTCAAATGCCACTACTTTTTACTTTACTATGCAGAATAAGGTTGTGTCCAGCATGTCAGAAATGCCACAATCCATGATGGTCAAATAGCTTAACCTTGACTCATTCATGCTTTAAATTTCATGTTGATAGATAAAGAATAAAGATCTAGCCAAACTGCTTAACCTTGGCAGATCAGTAGTTAGGTAGAAAATAAAAATGAGCTCATCAGTTTAATCTGAGCCATTGGAAGTTATAACGTTAGAATTAGATAGTTTGCTTGTCAAAAGAAAAGGAAATAAAGGGTCAGCAAGCTCAAATGCACCCAATGAAATGAAGAAAAAATGTTAGGCTAAATAAAGGGTAGGTAGAAGAAAGGTTGCAAAATTCAAATGCACAAGGTTGCTAAGTCAAAAGCACATTTATCATGCTTAATCTTATGTTTCATGTGCAAGAGGATTTATGAGAAAGAAATGACATTTACCAAGTTTCTTTACTAAGTTCCCCTCATTTCACTACACCCCCACATTTCTTATAAAATACCATTTTTCCCTTCATTTTGACCTTTACCCCTTGGTTTCACACATTTCCCTAGAAATTACCCTTCAAAAATCATCCCCCCTTCCCAAAACCCCTTTTCCTAGTGTGAAACCCATTCCCCATTATAAATATCACTTCCCCCCTTATTAATTTCCCTGTTTCCATAAAAACCCCCTTATCGTAAGTTTTTATGCCCCCGCATTATGTAATTAACCTCCCCCATTTCATATTTCCCCAACAAACTTTTTTAACCCACCAACCCTTGGTGTAGTTAAAAAACCCCGGCCACATAACCCATGGTCCCACCTTAATACCCGCTGCTTATATTAAAATCCCAACTTTATTTACTAATTAATTACAATTATTTGTAATTAAACCCCAGGCCCCACAAATCCCTTTCCCGATTCTATCCGTGCAACTTAACCACACGATAGCCCTCCGATCTCTTATCCCCAGATCCGACGGTGTACGTCCATATCGCACGGGTTCGTCATCCGAGCGATAACAGCCCGAGAGCACGCGAGATTCGCGGTTTTGCCTGAGCGTTGTTCTGCTACGTGGCGGCACTATGGGAGATTGCATGCTCGTGAAAATATTGCCTACCCTCCAAAAGCGGTGTGATTGCCCATAAAACCACCTCCCTGCCCAAACCAAAAACCACCCACTGTTCATTAATTATTTCCGCGCCAAAATGTGATCATTACCCGTTAAAAGGCCGGAGAACCCCAATTCACTCTTTTTGCTCGTTCTTCACTGCAACTGCGGCTTAGACATTTGCGACACCCTGAAACCTTTGCGACCAAATTTACCATCGTATGCTACCTAAAGAAGCTCCGGATACCTAATTGAAGCAACCAGTTGACAGTTGAAGCCACCGTACCCTCTACATTCACCACTGAACCCAATTTGCAAGCCAGACCATCGATTTCTAGGTATTCTTGGGAAAAACCAAAACGGCCCTTCAATTTGAAAACGCACAGTTTGATTGCATGGTTAATTAATTGATTTAATTAAAGAAACTTTCCTAAATTGAAAAAGAAGCCTGCTATACCCCCCAAACCATGTTTATAGACTATAATTACCCTCTCACTGTACCAAGAGCTTCTAAACCTTACTCTTAAACCCACTACAAGCCTAATTCATATCTGTAAACCCAATTATGGCTTCCCAAACCTCTCTGGATGTGAGACCTCTGCAAACCCCTCACCTGGACATCGACCACCTTGCATTAGTAGACAAAGACTTCCAAATAAAAGATACAGCTTCCCCTGCCTACCTTCTAAAGCTTCACTGCTAGAGTAAGAACAAATTCTTGAACCAAAATGATGACATTCACCTTTGGGAGTCTAATTTGCCCAAATATTTGTTTCCAGAAGTACACCCATTCCCAGACATCATGCACTTCTGTCATGCTTGCTACATCCCCAGCCAAGAGCCACTGTCACCCCTGACCAGCAAGTTTTGTTTACCTGCAGAATCTATCAACCAAATGCTACAGGTCCAACCAAACCCTAATGAGACCCCACTATCTATTGGAGACTTGCTGGACCTCTATATCAAGTTAGACCATCCTAGGATAGCCCAAATTTTCCAAACTTTCATCATAGTGGAGTGTCATACTCCTACACAAAGTCCTCCATATGCTACCACCACTTTTTTTGAGAGGGGCAGACAAATCATTACCATGCTCTCATGCATTCTAGGATATACCACAAATGAGCATGTGGATGAGGTTGTCCTGGCTTTCCTTTCCGTCTTTAGCCCGGGCAAGCCTCCTGCTGTAATTTACAACTATGCTCAGTTCATAACAGATAGGATGCATGAACAATTCACCAGATTACCTACTGAAAGAGTCTTCTACTCATCTGTATTATTTCATATGTTCTTGTATTATCAATCAGACAAATTCCCTGTTAGCATCCAAAAGTTAGATACCAAAGGAAATCCAAGGTCAGTTATCTATTGGACACCCTTGATCCAGAAGTAGTCCACTATATTCACTTACAAGGACCTCATTGATTCCTTTGTCCATCCAGTTATGAATATGCTAACCAGTAGCCCTCAACCCAGAATCAATCAAGAGATCAAAAGGGTGTTACAGTTGGCCAAGAACAGTAAGGTGGGAGACTGGTATCCGTACCAGAACCACACAGAAATAAGAATTTATGGATGTCAACTCACCCCTTACAAACTGCCCAAATACCTCCCATGAGGATATTTGCACTAGAATACTTTAGGCAGATTATCAGTTCTGATGAAGTCAACTTCCTAGCAGTTAGCAAGAAAACCCAACTCAAAATGAAAAATCAATTGGGCCCATTCATTTGTAATACCAGAGAAGCTGGACCAGAGGCAAATAAAATTTTGCAGCAAATGAAGTTGAAAAACAGCTTTATGTGGCAGTATGACCCTCATGGAGTCATAAATAAGTTGAGGATCAAGGTCAAGTTGGGACCTTTTATCCATCATCCCAGACCAGACATTGAGAGGTTTGCCAACCAATCAGAATGGTTGAAAAACACTCTAATTGACATGGATAGTAACATAGTTGATGTAGAGAATACATTGATTAATGTAGAAAGACAGATTGATGAAAGTTCCTTCTTGCAGGTTCCAAAACTACAATGAATATTCCTCCTGTTTTAGAAACTCCAGCAAATGAAGACAGGAACCCAAAGAGAAACAGGAAGGAGGGTTCCAGTTCAGCTATGGAAACCACAGATGAGCAGTTTGAGATCAGTTACAAGAAGAGACCTAAGCTTAATCCTATAACTGAACAAGAAGACACCATTGAATCAGTGGAAATCACTGACACTGATACAATGGAAAAAGAAGCAAAGGCGCAGCAGCTTCAGGAGAAACACAGCAGCCTTCAACATCAAACACTCAGCTTATTGAGAGACAGCTCAGTGTTGAGGTTTCTTCGTTCACCAGCCCAGTGGATAAAGAAAAGGATATCAAGGACAGCTATAAGGAAATTAAGTTGATAAATGAGAAGTTGAAGGCTGAAACATATTCTCAATACTTCAAGCACACACCAGCAAATCAAAGCAGGTTGATGTCAGCCTTTGACATCAAAACAGGAAAAATGTAGATGTCATTCATGCAACCTACAGTCTAGCAGCCAAGAACATCAGCTGATTACAGGAAAACAGACTTTGAGATTTTGGCCAGGGATGTTCATCCCATTGACCAAATTGAGTTCCACAAGCAAACAGGTGAGATGATTTATTCCACCTTGACAGGAAAGACTATGGCTGCACATAAGCTGCAAAGTTCATTGGACAACATTGCAGCACAGTACAAATTGGAAAAGGCCTCCTCACAGGCCAAGGACAACAGGATCAAGTCATTGGAGGACTTGGTAATTGAACTGGGACATGATCCCAATGATATCAAGGCTGCTGAGAAATTAATAAAAAGAAGAATGAGGACATTGTTGCTCTCAAAAAACAACTCAAATTGGCTCATTCAGAGCAACCACAAACAAAAGAGGTCCTTGAGAGCCAAACTCATCAGGAGGAGATGATGGACCTGGTTTTACAATTGAATGATCAACTAAAAGAAATTGAAAAGGAGTTAGATAGCTTGATACAGTTAAAACAAGATAGTCTTAAGAATGCCCCTGCCATTGTTATCCCAACAGTTACTACTGCAATACCATCCACCTTGGCAACATCATTGGCTCCTACAGCACTCCCAGCCTCTACAGTGTCTACATCAGCAGCAGGGTCAACAACAGCAACAACTCAACCAGGTGATGAGGCAAGTAAGTTTATCAAAGCAATGGAAGACATGTCCATTCAGACCACACAGATGAACAAACTTAAAGAAAAAATAACCAGTCTAGAGAGTGACTATAAGCTTGCCCAGATTATGCACAAGGAAGAAGCACAGAAGGCAACCAGAATGAATGAAAGGATAAAAAGTTTGGAGAAGGAATTAACTTTAAAGGAACCACTTGGCCAAGCTAAGGAACAGTTATGGGCTAATATCGTTGACTCTGTCAATGATATTTGGCCATCCATTCAAGTAATTTTTGAACAAGATGACTTAGTGAAAGAGGCTACAAAAGCCATACAGAGAGTTAAGGCAGAACTGGGAGACATGCCAGAGGAAGCCACTAGGATCATTCACTTCCTTAACTCCAAAAACAAATATGAATTACAGGAGCTGGAGATACCTGACAAGACAGGTACAATACTGGAAGTAAAAAGGGTCCTTACCAAAAGGAATTTGATGATGAACCTGGTAGATAAGTGCCAAACCATGCAACTGGTTGTAGACAGATTCATGGTTAAGTTTGATGTTTTGAGGCAGAAAGGTCTGTAGAAATTTCCCACCTGTAGATCCCCTGATAATGCAATATACTAAAGCAAAATACTTGATCTACTTCTACAATCAATTCAGCAGAAGCTTAATCAATTTGAGCAACATCAATAAGAACACATATAACTGATATGGAGAAATCAATCACACATAACACAGAAGATATAACCAAGGGAAAGCACCAGCCTAAAACCCCATCTCTGTATTATCATACAAGTGGAAATATAGCCAATATTACAAAAAGAATCAACTCAAAAGCTATCATGTTCTCTCTGCAATACCTCTGTTGCTCATAGACAATGAAAGGCCTTTCTCTAACCTCTGGTCTGCCCTCCAAGCCTCCTATTTCTTTGCGCAATTTTGATTGGGGTCCAATGCAACCACTTGTGTGAATTGGCCTCTTCACACACTCATTAACCTCTTATCCAACTACGCGGTCCTGAAGGAGATAAATCCTCGTCATGGATGAGCTTCCTTTATAGGAAAAATATTCATCCAACTGATAGTACATTGTAACTTCTCTGATCTCAACTAGGTCTCTATCTGAACTGACATGCATGAGTTATTCATGAGAGAATCTTCAGTTATTTGAAGTACAGCAGTTATATGCTAGCATGCATTAACTAACTGAACTTACTTAATTTAAACAAATTGTTTAAATCAATCTAACTAGACTTGACTCAGTTAACTAAGCCAACTAATTGCTACTCAAATTAGAACTTATCCTTATCTCTTTAACTGATGGATAAATTCCTCAATTAATAGAGAAATTGTTGCATGTTCCCACATAAACTTCAAGTTTGATTTTCCTTAACTAATTAACTCACGATGAATTAATTAATTAATTTACAAACTGCTGTTAATATCAAATTCGAATTTTACTTCCTATGTTTAGTCTAGGGACCGACTAAAATAGGAATCCTTCCTGAACTGCTAAAAATAGAATGTTATTTTTAGCACTTCCATTTTTCATTCCCTATCCCTCAATCCAGCACTGGTACCCAAACTATGATTTTTAGCAGTGCTATTTTTAGCACTTCTATTGTTAGCATTTCTTGTTGCCATTTTTCAACAAGTCTACCAAATCCCCCTTCCTTTTCCCCCTTTTCCACCCCTTTTTAGTTTTTGAGGTTTCCCTTTTTTCCTAGTGCTACCCTTTCCATCCTCCTTAGGTTTCTCCTTTGGTTTAAGTTTTTTACTAATTGTCTTGTTCTTGTCCTCCGTGTATTTAAAATCTATCGCTCGTTCTAATTTTTATTACTATTTCCTTATCAAAATTTTCTTGATATTATTTGTTATTAAGCTTCTTCCTTGACCATATGAATAAAATATAAATAAATAAAAATTAATTTGAACCAATACTTATAATAATTTGTTAAATCCTTATTATTAAAAACCCTCTACTATCCCTAGTGGTTTAAATGATTAAATAAATCAATAAAGAATAAAATGACTTTCTAATTTATAAACCCCCCCTTTTTTTCAATGGATTGAATTAAATTAGAATTAAGTAGTCCAATATTTAAATAAAATTATATTATAACATTCTAATATATAATAAAAAATAAAAATAAAACCCCTTCACGTGTTTATTTGATTAAATAAATTAAAAAAGGAATTAAATTAGTTTTATTTAATAACCTAAGGAAAATATTTTTAAAATATAACATTCTAATATATAATATATTATAACTAGTTATTATTCACTAAAATTAGAATATTATTCTGTTATTAAAAGTTATTACCTTTGACTTATTAACTTTATATAATCTAGCTGTTATATAGTCATTGACAGTCAACCTAGCCGTTTGGAAGATCTGCTCTCCCTATTTATTTTGCAGCCTTGATCTGACTCCTCAACTTGTCCTGACGATGAACCACACTAGTTGGTTCGAAACGCGTCGACAAAGGTTTTCTATATGTGATTTACGCTGAAACTCTTCTTATAAATCCCTTAGTAATAAATGATAAGTTAATGCCACAAGAGGACTACAACAGAAGGATAAGAGAATTGGCAAGAGATCAGGTAAATACTTCATCTATGAAGGGAATGCCTATTGGCAAGGTCCTATATCAGACCTTTGAGAACTTGTTTTACCTCCAGCATGAGGTAAAACACCTTTTTGTAAATAAACCCACTTTGCCAAATACACTGAGGCAGATGAAATATACAGGAAGATGGTAAATATCAAATTACCAGATGCAAAAACATGGGAGAAATTGAATGACTTATTGTAGAAATACACAGTCAAAATGTAAAACGTACAGTAAGGGTGAAAAAGCACGGTAAAAGGATAATGACAGGCCAGCCAGATGAAAGAGTATAAGGTAAAAATGTATCAGTTGAAAGGTCAGAGTGAAAAGGACATTCGGCGTAAAGACCAACAGCAAGGCAAAGATTAAAAGGCAAAATATCAGAGCATAAAGACAACACAACCTAATAAACAAGTACAACGTACAGCAGTTGAACATCTGTCTCGATCTTCTTGCATGAAGATATTGCTTTCTCCTAGAATAATTCCCAAGACAATTTGGGATATTTTGCAAACTATTTTTGTATAAATACTTCATAAATCGAAGTATTGAGTGTGGATTGCTATACATTTTGTTAAATTGGCAACTAGGGCCAAACTCCATGTGGATCAGCTT
Organism: Pinus taeda; assembly: GCA_000404065.3. NCBI lineage: Eukaryota > Viridiplantae > Streptophyta > Pinopsida > Pinales > Pinaceae > Pinus > Pinus taeda. The sequence continues at coordinate 88,937 of APFE030463129.1, read as the reverse complement.
ATTTATGACAGCTGATATTTTTATTGGATCCCTCTCGTTGAGAGGTGTAGGATTGATCCAAAGATCATCCGATTCCGATAAGTATTTATGGAGATATGAATTTATTTTGTTTATATAATTATTATCAAGCCGACCAGCAACTTGAGTAGGCTCAGAAGCCCAATAGACGTGTCTATTCGTCATCCAATTTTTAGTATAAATTGGGGAGGATTTGAAGTCATTTGAACACACATTCTTGGTGTGATCTTCTCCTCTACATGTCTTTGGGTTTTGGTGGAGGAGAGACACTAAGGTATACACTGGCCTATGTAAGAATGATGCCCTAGATCTAGACGCAGTTGATGGAGGAAGCCTATACGCTGTCTTAGAGGAGGTCAAGCCATGCCCTAGCCACAGAGAAAAGAAGGATCTGGCCGCAGTCCTAGAGGGGAGCTCTAGCCCTAGACGCAGTCAAAGGGAGCTTCTATATGCAGCCTAAAAAGAGCCCTAATCCGTTGATCTAAGAGGCCCTAAATCCGCAGCAAAGGAAGGCTCCTAACCGCAGCAAGAGTATGCCCTAGCCGCAGCAAAAAGGAACATTCAGCGTGGCTGTTCTGAGGCCATTTCAGGAAGACCGTGAGGCTGTTTAGGAGGGCTGAGTTAGAGGAGATAAGCATCAGATCTGTTGGGGTATCGTTGGAGAGAAAAGGATCTGGTTTATGCTGCCTAGAAGCTACAGGAAGACTGTGTGTTAGGCTGCAGGCCATAACACCACAGTCAAATATTGTGTTGGGATGTTTGAGGGCTTATATATGCCCAGATCAACAACATAACGAAGGAGCTTTCCTATGAGGCAATACCGCAGAGGTTAAAGGCTGTTTTGATGACTGTTGGAGGACCGTTACAATAGTGCTTGGTGCCCTAACCAGTCATCATGATGACAGTAGCAAAACTATTATTGACTTTGTCCTATTTCATGAAACAGTGACAACTAGTGCAGCAAGAAGACATCAGAGTTCTGGGAGATGTTTTGGGTCAAGGGTTGACCATGATTGCCTCTGTTTTCTGGACATCCTACTGGTGCATACACAGTCCAAGCAGTCCTAAATGCAGGCAATGGAGACACCTAATATGCAGTCAATGAAGACATCTAAGAGCAGCAAGGAGAACTGTTTTGTTGTAGGTGACAGCATGAGGATAAACGTTGTTACATATCTCAGATTTGAGTATAGTTTCATGATGAGTAAGTGCTGTCATAGAAGAACCTTAGACAGCATAGATTTGATAAATGGGGCAGCCTCTAGGATGATGCAGCATGATCAGTGAGACTGCATAGTGATGTATGGACAGAATGAAGTAGATCAGGGGCAGCAAATGGACGAGATGCTGAACGATGATAGGTGAAGGAGTCACCTTGAGAATCAGTTGAAGCAGAATGTCTTCAACTGATCTCATCATGATACGAAATGATCTATGCTAGATCTAGATAAGTCAAAGTATTGACTTCTGTTGTAAATGTACTCTCTCTCTCTTTCT